>JAUTBT010007519.1:8477-25653 GCA_032361225.1 Lepetodrilus schrolli
GGCCATATCAAACTGGAAGGCAGGCTATTGGTATCAATAGCCAACACTACTATACATATCAAACTGGAAGGCAGGCTATTGCCATCAATAGCCACCACTACTATCACATTGCAAGTGTTCTTCTGGCATTGCCACTATTTCACAATAGAATTAGTGTATTAATATTAGAAAAGTGTATCCACAAGTAGCAGAGTGGTAGCCATTTCACAGTCAATACAAACAACGGTGTGATCATAATTATTAATTATCACATTATCATAAATAGAGAATAGTAAACAAGCTTCCATGTGATACCAAACTATTCACGAGTTTCATAAGGATGGTATCACATTGAAGCAAGTGTAGTATTTTATTTATTATACTACCAATCCTGACATGAAAATAACTTGATTACAATGCCTCTACCATCAGTTTAGACTACATAGGACATGCCCATAAATACATACAATAATATGAGTACAAAGGCTTGACCGCTTGACATCCTTTTAAAGTGTATTTATAAATAAATATTCCCTTGTATTCAAAAGAAATATGACTATAAAATAATCAAGGAATGATGAATTCAAACTTGTTTTAATAAGAATAAATTGTGCTGTTGTTTATAAAGTCATTCAAAACTTGATCATGTAACTTGACGAGGTGCAATTTTGACATCTTGGTACGTACAACGTCATCTGTTAGTTCACATAACGTCACTTGTGACAGTCTTATTGTGACCACGTAACCATTCACAAAATGTAAAAGTAGTACCACCACATATATATAGCAGAAAGGTGATATTACACGAGTTAGATAACTCGGAACAGTTATGACATGGGTGATATCTCACCGGTAGTGTAACAGTAGGGTGTAATGAATATCATATTTGTAGTCAGTTGCCAGCTTCAATCTGTGTTCTTCAGTGACATGTAAAGAAGCAACATTTGCTATTTCACTTCAGTGCCACCCACACCAATACCTTACGTGAAGATGGACAAAGGATGATTGATTTTTTAAAAGGATATAAAATGTGACTAATAATTTTGCTATAAAAAAAGAAAGTGTTATTTTCATATGCTGTGATAATCACCCCATTCCCTATGAATTAAAAAAAAAGCTGGAAAAAAAATGTTTAAAAGTAATAAATTATCTACGTATACTGTGAATATCATGTCTATATACATTATTAGTTTCAAATAGTCATACAATTGATAAAGAAGATATGCAACGGGCCAATTTAGGGCTTTGATATAACATTTTATAGTTGTCAGTCACCTTCAATCAATAAAATAGAAAGATTGCAAACTAAAGTAGCTATAAAAAATATATAAACCCTTATTTTCAGAACATGAAATAAAAATATAAACCCATTATTTTTATTACGGCTGATTATGATCTTGACCTTTGCTGTATTAAAACATTCTTTATGATTTAAATGTTTTTCAATGATCAATAAAGATATTAAACATGTTAATGCTTTAGCACATACGTCAAACCAGATAAAAATATGTGCAACAAATTGTGGCCGAGGGAATTCTTGGCAAACTTTCACCATCCTCTCCCACCAGACAAACACATTTCCTTCATAGAACCTCTGTAACTTTAACCATCCTCTCCCACCAGACAATCACATTTCCTTCATAGAACCTCTGTAACTTTAGGTTTGTAAATGTGTTAATGGGTGTGATCTACTTGGAGCAATCTGATTGGATACTTTGTTCAAAGGCTATTGGAGACACATATCATGGTAAACTGGTCCATAATTTAAAAACATGAAATTTACATTTAAAAAAAACATTTTTTTTCTTTTAGGTCATTAACAGGCATAAGATAACCAAATTAATTTGCAGTAAATTCCAGAAAGCACTTCAACTACATGTTCTTGAATTAGACAATTAGATATTTTCTCATAAGATGTCCATTGAATAGTTTCAAGTTTATTTGACAAATTCTGTTATTTTTAGGACTGGCTAGTACACCAACATATGGGGAACAGAACATTAAAATCTACATTATGAATTTGATCATTTCTTAACTTGAAATACTAATAAAAAGCAAACCCCTGATAGTTTTAGAATGTCAACCACACCACTAAAATATACTACATTCATAATCACTTAATATATTTGTATTGATCCCCTTTACCCAAGTATTAACCCTCTCCATGCTGAAGGCAACCGGAGATGCCCAAAAGAACTGTGCCTCTACCTAATCCAGCAGGGAGAGGGTTAAACTAGCAGGTCATCATGAACTAGCAAGAAGGTTGATGAACTTATGCTCTTTTTACATTCATCTTGACCATACTTTAGCATACATTACACAAGTTGAAAATATGATATATTTAACATTACCAAATAAGTGCCCTTATTTGGACTGTTACTTAAATTATTCACGGTTTATTCAACTTTCAACACTGTACTGAATTTTGATCAATCCACTGAAGCCTGGGGTGGATCCCAGCTTAGGACGATATTGGCTATGAATTCTCATGGTCTAAAACTGTACTACCACCTGCCGCCCCCAACCAAGGAAAGTACCTGCACCAAAACCTTGCAGCCAGTGTGACTGGTTGACCAATTATCAAAATTCCTGCTTTTCAGAATGGCCAGCATATCAATCCAGAAAGTGACTGTGTGTGTGGTCTTGTTGCTGTTGACTATGGACGCCGTGGTGGGACAAAACTACCACTTCAGCAACGGCTGGCACGCAGGGAAAAAACGAGGTGGCGAGAACAGCAGCTGTATGTTCAGGAAACAGGTCCTCAATCTCATCAACAAAATCATTGTAGTAAGTAAAGCTACAAATCTCATCAACAAAATCATTGTAGTAAGTAAAGCTACAAATCTCATCAACAAAATCAACAAAAGCAAAATAATGCTACATCATTTTAAGAAACACATAGCTCCCATCCAAATATTCGGTTTTAAAAAAAAGATGTTAATTGAGGTTTAGAGCTGCTTTCAAGATTCTTTCACTTATATATCACAGCTTGTCAGTTTAGTGAAGGAGGAAACCCGCAACATCCGTAGCGCTGGATGTTGCAGCAAACCTGCGAGAATCGGCAAGGATCCAAATATTCAACTAAATCCCCAATTGTGACCACGTTTCAAATATTTGAAATAGCTAATCTTCAATTAAGTAAGAGAATACAGAACAAATACTTGATTGTTTTATGTAGGAGGTTCTGTTTCAGCTTCATAATAATTATAAATTTATTACTATAATTTTCAGGATGAAACGACCCGCATATCAAAGCAATGTATGGAATATATTGAGGTAAGTGTCACATTGGTATATTTAATACACACACTTTGATACAAAAGCAAAAGGCGACAAAAATATAGATTCCCTTGTGGGTTTAATAGTTGGCACACAAGTAAATCTACAATAACAATCATACACACACACACACACACACACACACACACACACACACACACACACACACACACACACACACACAACACTATAACATTAAATCATAGATGGACATAGATCTACAGACATATGGACAATTTATTTGAAAATCATAACTTTTCACATATCCAGAATATCACTATCCTATGATGTGAACATTCTTGGCTATTTCTGCACACAAAGACTCTACCACTTGAAAAGAAGAAATATCAAGTGGCCCTCTGCCACATGCCAAACCTCCAGAATATTTGACTGTGACAAGACCTGACCACTTGACAGATGGACAATAATCCTATCTTTTGTGACGGATACAATGTGCAGAGCCGGCTGGACAGACATGCCAGTCCTCATGGACAGACATATCAGTTCTTGTGGTCAGACAGGATGTAGGTTCGTGACATACGCACGGGACTACGTCGCAAATATCTCTATGGACAAAAGCCCTATACAAATAACACTGTGAACAGCTTCCTTGCATTGAATGGCACTGATGAGCCGGTGAGGTAATTACAAACTGCCACCAAACAACTGCACACCTCCTACCACTCCCACAGTACCACTTTGTGATTACATTTTAATTTTAATTTTAAATTGAATTGGGGTTTAGAGCCGCTTTAAAGATTTTTTCACATATATCACAGTTTGTCAGTTTAGGGCAGGAGGAAACCCGCAACATCTGTAATGCTGAAGTTGCAGTAAACCTGCGAGCACCGGCTGGTACTGATAGACCAATGATGATAACTGCATTGCCACTCTGCAGAAACCACATCCTATCAATATCGCGTCAGAAAGTGAACTTTCGCAAACATTGATGCTGGGCTCCCAGGATGGGATTTAAGCCTGGGCCCTTTGGCTTTGGTCCAAACATTTTACCTGCCCCAACTTTGCGGTTAAGCCAATGACTATTTGACTATTGTGATTTCAGGTAGATGCTGGAGATGCACAACAGATGACGGAGAAACGATGGAAATAAGCAAGACCCACGACCAGTTGACATTCCAACCAATACTTGACCTCTGAAGAGATGACCACCCCTTTCCAAATGCCCCCCTTTGCAGTATACCATCAAACCAAGCACAACACAACTTTGGAAGAGAAGATGGCTGCCCAATTAGGACAACCTTCTGACAAGCAGACGTCACTTTATTTAGAAGCATATTGAGCCTTACTTTCACTGGAAATTGTAGGGAGGAAATACACGACCACGCAGGAAGTGCTGAGACATGTACTCTGTAGCCCAGTAACGTCGGCCATTTAAAACATGGCTGCCCACCTGATCGCCCAGACTGGACTGTTGGTTCACAACGTCCAGTGAACACCTAGATGTGCAGGTTTTCTGTCCATAATATCCATGTATATTTTGCAAAGAAATAAACTTCAAACCTTGTTCTTTTTAACCAGAAGTCATTTGTCTTACAAATTACAGTAATTGCACTGTCTGACCAATATTGTAAAATATTGTCTTGTTGATGAGTACCAAAGAGATTGGAATCTACAGCAATCGGAGTGGTAATTTTCTCTTTTATTTGTTTGAAATTGGGGTTTAGAGAAGCTTTCAAGATCATTTCGCTCAAATAATGGCTTGTCAGATTACGAGAATGAAATCTAGAACACACGTAGCACTACATATTGCAATAAACCTGCAAGCATTGGCTGGTAAGAACTGACTGATGGAAGAAGCTGTACTTGATGCTTGCAGTCATGGTATCCATCATTAAAGCATCGTTAACAAGATGTATCAAGTGATGCCAATAGATTGGCTGATTTTCCAGCAGAGAAAAGTTAAAAGCAATTTTAAAAGCTAATCTCTACAGCAATTACCTTTCCTTTGTATGAAAACTGATAATATACATGTTCTACCTTATCCTTTGTAAACAAAAAATACATACAGTGAAACACCGCAATACTCCATATATGGTACCATAATTACCCTAATAATTAAAACCCTCTAATAGTTCGAACACCTAATTTAAGCAATGAAACTTTATTTTTTTCCCCGACCGTAAAAATACGAACATCACAATTATTTTCAAATAATAATTTCCTAATTATTCGAATGGCTACACATTTAATTATTTTCTCCTGTTCGAATTAATAGAATAAATACGGTAATATGGAATACAGATTGACCTTTTGTCATTTTACAGAAACAAAGGCTATAAAAATAGTCATAGATTGCCATTAATAATTAAAAGGTAACAATGTGGCACTTTCTCCATCATATCACCGATAAATGTGTGAGCAGTGTTGGCTTGATAAGGGCATGATATATATCAAAGGTGTCATATTGTAAGCTTTAAATAATACACCTTGCAAATGATTGAATATAGTTGAGAAAACGCCAGGATTACAATTTCCTCCTAAAATGACAACAGCTGGCTAAGTAATGATTCTGTGATACAATAAGTGACAATTAGCATTACTCAGAAATATCATGTGGATGGAAGCAAAAGGCCGGAAAATCTGTTGTGTAGAAAAGTGAGATTTGAAAGACATCGCCAAGGTGTAGACCGTCGGGTGTATGAAGAAGTTGTAGACCGTCGGGTGTACGAAGAAGTGCATCACTTAGTATGTGCACATTTTGGGCGTCACCGCTCTACATAAATGAATACAGTTACTGAACATATTTGGTGATAGTCATATAAACACTTTTAAAATAAATTATAACGGTGCAAACTTTCAAATTTGTTAATTTTGGTTAGGTAGTATAATATAAGAATTAGTAATTTTTGGCATGGTTTTCATTCCATACAAAGTTTTTGCTTAGATAGTCTACCAAAAATATAAAATAGATAAGATAAGACTTTATTAGTCTCTAGGGGAATTTGCTGTACATAAGAGATATAAGAAAAGAAAACTGGGTGTATAAGACATAATCAATGTACTTCATCACAAATCATAGTCATTGGAGATACACAAATATATCTGTTATTATATTCTTGTTGAGATATTTTATGTCAACTTCAACAAATAATATATACATTCTTGTTACCAATATAAAATAAAAACTTCTTATAAAATTCACTTGTTTAAGCATATAATAATAAAATCAATATTTTAAGAATGTATATAGTGGGAGGGAAACCTGTAAGAACTTTGAGTTATATTAAAGAGCCACAACTGGTTTTTGTATGAATTTATACCATGATATTTCTGATGATCAATTTAGGATGATGAAACAACATGAAGAGCCAGTAGTGAAAGACAGTCTCACCTGCGCAGAATGTAAAGCTCTTAAATCTGAGAGATGATGACTCCATATTGATTGGAAAAGCAGACAAAGGAGGTAACACTGTACTTTGGAATACTACCGACTACGTCGCCGAATGCCTGCGACATCTTGAGGACACAACTGTACACTTAATGAAGTCCAGCAAACAACTCCCAGGATATACACGAGAAGCTGTGGACTTCAGTCGAGACACTTGACATTCAAGAATCTGAAGCTACAGCCATTAAACACAGACTTGTAGAAAAACCAGCTACTTTCTATGTGTTAGCCAAACTCCATAAAGTTACACAAACAGGATAATTGCCACCTGGTAGGCTGTTCAAATACCCCCCTGGGGGCCTGGCATCAACGTTCCTGAAAGTTACCTTTCTGACGCGATATTGATAGGATGTGTTGTCTGTAGAGTGGCAATGCAGTTATCATCCTTGGTCTGGTCAGTACCAGCCTGCGACTGGTTGACCAATTATAAGATTACATGGATGTAATCTCGTTCTTCAGTCAGTTTTCACTCATAATTGAAAGTGCCAGCTCACATTCAGTTAAACTTACAGCAAGGACTAACACTAGTTATACTAGAAACAATCAATATGTTTCTATATCGTTTGTACATTTTAATCTTGTTTTGTCATCTTGGACCAAAGGTCAATGTAGGTATGGTCTGGCATTCTCCCGAAGACATCCGAGGCTTCAAATAACATGTCAGGAAGTTGTCCAAAACACTCCCTGGGATCAAAACTGTTTTGGCCAAGAATAATCTATAATCTTTTCCTCTCTGTAGACTGAGGTCTATTTAAAAAAAAATTTAAAAAAAGAAATTTAAAAGAAATTTCAATAATCAAAGGTACTTTATTTAGATACATCAGACGGATGCCATTCCACAGGGCATTAACTGTGTACATAATTCCTGTTGGAGACGATCTCTGGCAACAGTTACTGAATAATGTATATATCATTTTCAGAGATGTTTCACCATTTATAGATGGTGCCTCGATATATTACCATACTAAGACGGAGACAAGTGGTAAGAGTGTATACAGGCCCTGGGTGAAGTCTGAAACCAGACAAGCCGGATCCTACTAGTGGGGTCGGCTAAATACATTATTTATACACCAATGTGATATCTGCATATTAACCCTCTCCCTGCTAGATTAGGAATAGGCACTGCATTTTAGGTTACTTACAGCATGGAGAGAGTTAAATGTAAAAAACGGAAATGGGCAAGTCAAATTTTAGTTTTCAGAAATCGTAGTTTTCTCAGTACAAAAAGAGTATTATACACCAGTCTGTCATAGTAGAAAATAGCATAAATGTAAGCCCAGGAATCGTACTGAATATGCCCAAATTGTAGGGGTGACCAGGTCTGATATATTGATTGAATAAATAAACCATAATTAAAGTTGATGCTATCTACGAGCGTGCATTGCCACTGGGCAACTCTACTATGATTTCAACCATGACATTGTGAATTTAGGGGCGCCGATGGCACGGTGACACTAGTAATTTCAATCCTTGCACGTACTGAATGTTGGATTCAGTATGTGGGCCAGACCAGCCAACAGTTTAGTGTGCAACTGATAGGACATAGACATTTATTCTTATTTTTTTTTGTATTGGGGTTTAGAGTCGCTTTCAAGATTCTTTCACTTATATCACGACTTGTCAGTTTAGGGCAGGAGGAAACCCGCAACATCCATAGCGCTGAATGTTGCAGTAAACCTGCGAGCACCGACTCAGTATACTGACTCCGAGCCGACCAGTCCTTGCTTTACACCTTTAATGCTGAGCGGCAAGCAGGGGAACAACAAGTACCATCTTTTATGGTCTATTGGTATGACACGACCAGGGATCGAACCCGCGACCTTCCGCATTCCGGGCCGACGCTCTAACCATTACACCACAGAGCCGGCTGTTAATGTTCATTTGACTCAGAAGTGTGCTAATCTACCACTGGACAATAGTGTTTATGCCGACAGCCGTGGCATAACCATTTATAAGCTACTAATGCTTAATCCTGCCAATGGCACTGATCAGAGTGTTAAATCTAAACTTTCAATAGCACTATATATGACGTAGATGGTTATATTTAACAAATAGTGTCTTTGAAGTACAAATATTTTCTCTGAACAACAATATATATGGCAAGTAAGGAAAACGTGTCCATTTATTGTGAGGCGATGCTAGTTGAGATGATCAGGCATGACACCCATCTCTATTTTGTGTAAGCTATCAGACCTTAACATAATGCTTTCCAATGTTACTGTTACCATACAAAATTAGCCTATGGTGTGGAACAGTTAAGCAAATCTCACCCTATCACATCCCTGATCCTATTGCTTGAAGCACTTGAAATTCTCACATATTTCAAACAAAGGCTGGCTAGTTTTCTGTATGAATATGGTAACTTGTAGTAATTAAGTGTGTATACTACTTATAAGTAAATCTTGAAGGCATCTTGTTTGGCCCTGTTTATGGCAGAGTAGTGATAATGCTTAAGTATAAACAGGGCCAAGCATTTTGTATGGTAAATTTGTATGTAAATTGGGCCTGTAAATATATGGAATGTATATCTTAAATTATTTTATGCATAATTGCACAGTTTTCACAACCATTGGGAGCAAATGCCAGTGCTATTTCCCTACCAGGTGACGCCAGTTCCTATTTTTTTAAATACAATTTTCATCCCATGATTACTATTCCATTTCCAAATCCAATCATTGGGCAGGTTCACATAAACAAGAACTTGATTTAAATAGGAAATGAATCAGTGAACAGACGTTGACGACAGTTTTAATCAACGCAATATGATTGAATATTCCTTTTGACAACTGACACTGAACTGAACAGATGATAACTTACCGCAATTACGTTTACAAATGTAGTTTTACCGGAATATTGCAACCCTACTAGAGTCAGTTCCATCTCTTCTTTCCAGAAGAGACTCTTGAACCAATCTAGGATCTTTTGAATCATAGCAAACATGGCGATAAATAGCGTATTCCAAATTACAGACAAACGCCTCTAAAATTTTCCCCAAACCGGAAGGACTAACAGAGTTCTATAAAATCACATGACTCTGTGCATGTCACAGGTCAATAGAAAAGATATTTTCCCAACAACTAATTATTTTCACCCAGGGAAATAAATATACTCGGTTTGATCACTTAAAACATTATCTATTCTAGATCAATGGGTAGCTCTAGTCAATATTGTTGCATTTCGCATTGTTGATGGAAAAATATCAGCTAAATTTAAGATAATTATGGGGATTTGATCCATCTCACGTTAGAAATGTTGCTGTTAATTAATAACTTATTCTCATACTGTGGTTTGAGAAAACTGTATAAATATCATCGAAATATGCTATAATGTGTTTTAAATGCATACGGTTATCACAGAATCAGAGGAATGTCCACTCAAATCTACAACCAATTCTCTGGGTCTCCTTCGCATCGGTCTTTATTGTGTGATAGTTGTACTGTGTATTATTTCTTATTGTTAGTTGTAAAGATTTCGCTAAATTAGACAGTCTCGATCAAATATAATTAGAGAATAACCCACTAGATACGAGTGATTATACGGAAAATATGTCCTGAGTGTAATTAATGTTTGAACAATTATTCTAATTATTCAACACAGTCATTTTATTGGAATAAAACATGGAAAATTGCAGAAAAGCGTCTTGATATAGAGAGACGATGTTTAGCATTCATCCGCCTATGACGTCAAAATCATGACGGTAAAGTTTGCCTACGACGTCGAATATAACGGGAAAGTTATTCCACAATAGAATTCCACCAGGTATGTTAAATAATTAAGAAATGACCGTCATTTTATGGTTCACTGAAGTATGAACGATTTGAAAGTGCTCGTTAAACTCGTGTGAACGTCGGAGCTTGCGAACAACCATAAAATGACGTTCATTTCTTATAATTTCTAACAAACTAATTTCTAAAGGCAGTGATAATTCATAAACCGTGGCGCATTAATACAATCAAACGGACATTTTCAGTGTGGGTCTTCAGATTGTCGACTCGTTTTTATGTAGAGCATTTTCTTGATAAATGTGATCGGGAAGGAACAGTTATTAAAACAACATGAAGGTAGGAGTTCGTGAGAGGTACTAGCCATGTTCTGAATCTTAAAATGCACATCATACTAGCAATTTATCAATGGGAAAAACTGCCGCTGATACTTATACATATCATTCAATTCTTCCAGAATAGGTCCCATATTCGATATCAATGGCCGATATAAATTATTACGTAAAATGTACTAATAGATGATTGCATTGATATTGTTGCATTAGATATTTAGTGAGTACTATTTATATGGTAACGAGAGCCGTCCTGGTTAATATAATTGGATGATATTTATGTTTAACTTGTGTAATTATGATGTATCAAAATCGCATTATCACATGGCATACCTAGCTCTCACGTGATACCTCTTTAGAAGTCACATGACAGCCATCAAAATAACTTGATGGACACGTTTAATTGTGATTTGAATCTCATGTGGGATGATTACTATTCAGTGTATACCTTTTTCTAAAATTCTAAAAAGTCATACGGTCTTCACAGAATAAGAGGAATTTTCACTTAAATCTACACTGATCAAATTAACCAAATTCTCCGAGTACTCTCCGCACGCAACGGTCCTATCAACAGACATACGCCATTGAAAAATCTCATTAGCCACAAATACTGTATGCATTACTGTTATGGATATTAACATTGCAAAGTAGGAATGAACTATAGCAGCTATTGTTACTTGTTAGGTTCATTGGTATCAACATGCGTCTAAATATCTCAGGTCTGCAACATACGAAATATTATGGAATGATCCTACTATGTACATGCACAATTATATTTCTAAATTAATGCTTATTCATTTCAGTATCATCTTCGATATTAATAACCGATACAAATGATTATGTAAATTCTACCAGTAGATGACTGCAATGATATAGTATGCGAATAGTTTGTTGGGAAATAGTTTATGTCATTGTGCAGATCACATGATTCTATTTTTAGGTTCCATAACAAGCACATGCAGTGCACATGATCGCGGTGAAACGAATGTTGATTATTTTCAAGAGTCATGTCAGGCCGGTGGGTAGTGATCGTCGTTGCTGCCATCGCGGCTGTATCTGCCGACACCCCGGCTAATTGCACGTACGAGGATGTCAAAGGAACGTGGGCATTCTCCGTTGGGATGCGAGGGAATAACAGAAGCCTGAATTGTTCTTTATTTCATGGTAGGTATAATGGCAAAGCCCCCACCTCCCTCTCCTCTCCTCTCCTCTCCTCTCCTCTCTATTTTACTAATTTACTTGAGTCGGGGATAGGGTTAAGGTTAGCTCAGGCATAATTATAACAACTATATTATCATTGTTTTTGCGTAAGTGAAACATAAGTATGCAATCGAAGAAAGTGAAACATTAGAAAAGGTAGCTGTGAGCTTAATGCACTATTTAACGTTATATATACAATTCGCAAATTGTAGTTTTCAAAGAAAGGAAAAGAAACAAAACTGCAATTTAATTTAGTTAGACTATCAGATCTGAAATGTAAAGGAATAATAATACACATTTAAAAATTATTGACATCATTAGACATTCATCCCAAATTAAAACCAATCTTAATTAGAATTACGATGGCATTTTTGTCATTTCATCAAATTCAATGTACATACAACCGTGACACATCAACGCATTATCAATTCCACTAAAACGTTTTATTTCTACAATCTTCTTCATACACATTACACTTTCTTTGCGTGGATATTTCAGCTGGTGTAGACACTCTGCAGGTGACGCTGTACTTCCCCGATCTGGCAGTGGACCAATACGGTAATGAGGGCTTCTGGACACTCATCTATAACCAGGCAAGATGCACTCAAGTTTGATTAGTTTAATGTCTTATAAAAACTTCAATTGACAGATTTCTTGCCTCATCGTCGCTCCTGGAATTCAATATTGCAGGCTACCCATATATGCGATTGTCAAGTTAGATAATATAGAGGCGTAAAAGGAAGTATTGAAACTGGATACAACTAACAATGTACTTCTATCATCATGATCATCTCGTTGACACATCAAAAAGAAATGTCATAGATTCTTTTTACGGGTCACCTGTGAATCGGGTGTCATGGAGTTTTCCTCAGCCAACTGAACTACAAGAGTGCTGTTAATCACAACAGAAACAGCCATATTTTGTACTTTAATTTGGGTGTCCCTAAATATTCGAACACAGGTCATTTTCAATTTTCGTATTTTTATAAATACTTCGAACATCTAATTTTTTTTATTATTTTGTCCTGTTCGAACTATTAGGGTTATTACGGTAGAACAGTATTAGTACAAATAACATTATTTGGGGTCTATACCAATGTTTCAGATTGCTACAATCCGAATAGAATTATTACTTGTATAATTTAATGATTACATAAATTACATAAATGGTCAACTTTAATGTGTTTCAGGAGAGTGAATTCTTGTTTGTTGGATAAACCTGGTTAAAGAGACGATATGATACTATGTTCGTTCCACAAGCCTATTTGGCTGCTCACCTTGGCTATTTAACATGAAAACAGCTTCTTCCATAACTTTATGACTGTAAACTACAACAATGATGAGCTACAAATGTTCACAAATATTACATTGTGACTATTTAATGATGGTTAGCATGTAAAGCTTCTGTCATTTCTGGATCGGAAGTATGGTAGACAAACTATCGCATTAAGGTTCATAAGTAATGTGTATAATTATTGATAAACATAAAAGTAGGTAGACATGAATATGAACAATGCATACTTGAATATTTGTTAGGATTTACAAACTTGGTGATACTGTTCGAGAAAGGCTACTCCGAGAACTGGGACATCTACATGTCTTAGGTGTGAGCTTCTATGAATGGTGCATTGCATATGCATGTAGTATTCACAGAACTAGCTTTCAAGAATATTTACAAGATAATTCTAGAAAATGGCCAGATAACATGGTGACTGGATTGTGCTGTTTGTGCTCATGTACATTATGATGGTTCTTGTATGTGCCACAAAACATTGTTCAATAACCAGACTGAAATTCAGTTCTTGAAAAGACATGCACCACATAAATATTGATACAATGCAGGTAAATAGATTGCTGATATTAGTGCTTTGCTACAGTTCAAGATATCTTCCAATATTGACAATGATTCACTGGCAATGATCCTTACAGGGAATGTTATCACAAGAATAGTTGTTCCCAGTCAACAGATCTGTAGATAACATAGTGGTACTCCTGGGATGCAACAACAATATTTTGATACCTGAATTGTCTAAATGCTTTGCTGTTCATATACTAGTATATTATGAATTTCCATTATGCAGTTTCTCCACAGCTATATATCATCTCATGCTTGCAGATCTCCCATTGCTTCTAGTATCGTTTCCTGAACACTCACCAAGTTTGCCATTCCTCTTCCACGAAATATAAAGTATTTATTGTTTATACACATGTCCATCTGTTTTGACATTGCTTATTAAATGAAATACTCATTTAATGAATGGCATGAGAAGAAATATAGTTACAGTAGGACAAAAGCTGTAATTCTTCTTGCAATAAAACTATTCATGTATACTTGATCACAACCATTGAGGGATCTCTGTTAATTGTCATCGTCACTTGACAAATTGAATGCACATGAGCAGCATGCACCTTGATATTAATAGTTGAAGTCTGCAAATATACATGTGAATAAATGTTGTTGTTCTACCAGCAATGACTGAAGATGTACATTCAATTGATTACTACTACAGTTTAATATAGTCACAATGTGATACTTGTGGATGTTTTGTAGCTCATCATTGTGTTTTTTTTATAGTGATAAAGTATATATTGTTCATAGTCATGTCCACCTGCTTTCATGTTTACCAATATATACATGACTTATGAACCTTATTGCAATGGTTGTCTACTTCGATGCCAGCAATAACTGAAGCCTTTGCATGCTAATCATCATTCAATTGACTGCTGCTGCTGCTGCTGCTACTGCTACTGCTACTGCTACTGCTACTGCTACTGCTACTACTACTACTACTACTACTACTACTACTACAGTTTATCATATATAGTAACAATGTAATATTTGTGGACATTTGTAGCCTATCATTGTAGAAGAAGCAGTTTTCATGTAAAATGGCCAAAGTGAGCAGCCAAATAGGCTTGTGGAGTGAGCATAGTATCATATCGTCTCTTTAACCAGGAATAAACACTCACCTGAAACACATTAAAGTTGATCATTTTATGTAATTTATGACGTTCCATGTTACAATAAATCATCAAAGTATACAAATAATTATTCTATTCAAATTGTAGTGATCGAAAACATTGGTATAAACCCCAAATTCATGTTACTTGTACTGATACTATAGGAGTTATAGTCCTTATAATGATTTCATTATTTGTGTTTGGGGCAGGTGTTAGCGCAGTGGTAGAACGTTGGACTTCAGAGCCAAAAGATCCAAGTTCAAACCCTGCCCAGGGGGCCCGGCATTAATGTTCGCGAAAGTTACCTTTCTGTAGAGTGGCAATGCAGTTATCATCCTTGGTCTTGTCAGTACCAGCTGATGCTCACAGGTTTACTGCAACATTCAGCGTTACGGATGTTGCGAGTTTCCTCCTGTCCCTAAACTGACAAGTCGTGATATAAGTGAAAGAATCTTGAAAGAGACTAAAAACCCAAATAAAAAAATAAATAATAAAAATTTAAAAAATAAGGTCAGTTGCCAAATTCAAGCAGCTATGCTCTTCTTTAATTAAGAAAAAGGGAACTTAAGCTTATCATAGTTTTGCAGTAAAGAACATGAGTACCAAAGAGTAAAGACTACATCCAGAACATAAAGCCAGAAATGGTTACTAGTGCAATAAGTATACACAAACATTTACTAAATGTAAGTAAACCTAAAGGGGCATTACTTTTGTATTGATTTGTGTATAGGCCGGTATTGGTACTGTATAGGCTTGTATTGTACATTGTACATGTGACAAATACCGGGATGAATCGGTATACCGGTATATTTATCCAGCCCTACTTATTATATAGGTATATTATGTTTTTAAGGTAAGATGGATTTCTTGATATGAAATGTATTTTGTTTTTCTATTTCATACATGTATATTTAATAATAAATTCCTAACATTGATATTAAATGCATTCTCTCCCAAATGGGGGGAATATATCCATAGGCATTATCCTTTAACCTCACTCACTGGCATATTTAATGCCTGAACTATGATGTTTGTTTCTTTTACTTAACACCTCTGGGTACTGTTCCACAAAACACAATTAGCGCTACAATTCAACACTTGCTATACATGAATAGTGAGTTTTAACAGGTCCGCATTCGTTCTACGTCAACATGACTGTTACTACAAGGGCGATGTTCCTTTCAACTGTGCAATGTGTACTCGAACAGTGATCTATCCTGTCTGTACCGAGTGAAAGGAACGGCTCAAACACGTCTCGCTCAAGCAAGATGGCGGCAAAGTTGTGTGACGGTGTTGTACTACCGGTATCCCCGTTTTGTCTGCACCACTTCACTAGCGAGAGTAGACCCCACAGGTTTCAGACAGTGTGCGGTTTTGTACCTTGATAAAACAGTGTGTCAGGAGTACTCCGAACACTGTACAGTGGTGAAAGGAATGCCCCCAGGAGAAGTAGTTTATTTAGGAAGAATTTCAGAGTTGTGCACCTTTATGTTTTTTGATTGAGATTCATCATACTTTTTTCTTTTCTTTTTGTGCTGCTGTTTGATGAGGTTTATGGAGAAGTAGAATGGATTGCATATTGGTCAGATACTAAATTAAGTTGTTGTTGTATTTTAAATACTTCATATTATTATTAACCGTCATTCTGAACATACCGTATATCTAACTGCTACTGTATATGTAATACATTTCTGTCATGCTGAAACACAGGTGTCTCTTTGTGTGCTATGATATCATTTTCTGTCATTCTGAAACATTGAGTGTCGCACTGCTGTCACTTTTCTGTCATTCTGAAACATTGAGTCGCACTATATTTAAAAAAAAATTTGGTCATCCTGACTGCTATATTTCAGTTTTCTTTCCTTCTGAAACATGTTCAGTGCTATGTTTCACTGTTTTTGTCATGCTGAAACATTGAGTGTATTATTGCTATATCTCACTTTTCTGCATTCTGAGTATGCTATGTTTCTCTTTTCTGTCCTTATGAAACATTTCATGGCTATATGTTTCTGTATTGTCCTGAAATATGTCTTTCTGCTATTACTTTTCTGGGTGCCAGACTGCTGCCAGACTTTCAGTTTTCTGTCCATCTGAAACATGCTACTTTTTTTCTCCCGTCCTGTAACATGTTCCATGGCTAAATTTCACTTTTCTGTCCGTCTCAAACATGTCTCACAGCTATATTTTAGATTTCTTTCATTTTGAAAAATGCCTCTGTATTCAGATAACCGGACGACAAAAGAACTAAGAAAACATCGACTGCTAATACTAGATTGTTTGTTTAGCAAATAATG
>JAUTBT010007530.1:0-25651 GCA_032361225.1 Lepetodrilus schrolli
CCGGGGCGGGATTTGAACCTGGAACCTTTGGCTCCGAAGTCCAACTGTTCTACCACTGCGCTACCACCCGCCCCCACTTGCTATGAATGCTGTCTCTTACCTGGCTGCTGCTGTAGCACTCCCTGTCTGGTCAGGTTCTGTAGGGCGTTGATGGGGTCTGGCTGGCCCTGTGCACCCATCCCGTGGGCTGCCATCCCACCCACCTGACCCCCACCCACCTGACCCCCTTGCTGGTTCTTCTTGTTGGCATCTGTCAAAATTACGACTGGCTTAGTCTATGGATAATTGATAGGTTTGTAAGATGGAATGAGAAAATGAATCGTACAAGCAAGTCCTAGCCCTGGATTACTATAGGAGCTTATTTAGGATCAGTGGAGGACACACAATATCCATGTTTAGAATATTCTGTTTACATAAATATTTCATCTAACATTCATATCTTTGCATGTTTAGAAAATCTAAAATTGCTGTCAGATATATCTGCACAGTTTCTACTTCACAGATGAACTATAGTGTGAAATGTATCAGATAATAACTAATTAAGATTAACAATACAATTTACAGTATGCTGACAAAAACAAAGTTTACTGTACTTACTGAAATCTTTAACATGAATGATCAGCCTTGCCACAAGAGCCAAGTATTCCTCCTTCAATAGGAAGACACAATTACTAGTAGTATTATTACGTTGTCATTAGTGGATAAATAACTAGTCATTTTTGCATTTATATTACATGCAAGACTACAATAGTTTACTTATTAAGTACATGTTATATAAAAAATAGTATTAACAATAATAATGTGAACATTTATATTGCACCAAATCCACATTCGAAAGCCTACTCATAGCTCTACAATGGATCTGTGTGCACTCAATTTCCTTTCCAACTCCCTGGGGAGTATACAACCCAAGCTGCTGTTCAAGGCGCTACAAGGTTATCATCCACATGTCCATCTCATCCTTCCGTGTAGCCATTCTCTGTTGGGTGAACAGAGACATTTTCAAACTAAGCCACTTGCCTAAGGTGCCACCACAAGTGATTCAGTGTGGGGCAGGAACGAATATGCCACCACATTGATTATTGATTATTAATAACAAAAAAACTTGGGTGGGGACATAAAAATCAATTTATAGTTTTGATTTGACATAATAATGTCTGCAGCACTAAGCAAATGGAGTATGACTAGACAGTACTGTAATGCTTACTCTGGATTTTGCCTTCATGAACACATGACTCTCCATCTCCACACTGGAGCGCTGCATTGGAGTGACAGACTGGCGAATAGCTTCATCTCTGTAACATGTTTGACACATATATCCATAATCTGGATAGTCACAGACAACACATTAACATTCCCTGACATTATATGGGTTTTTTTCTGTAATTGGGGTTTAGTGTCACTTTCAAGACTCTTTCACTTATATCACAATTTGTCAGTTTAGGGCAGGAGGAAACCCACAACATCCGTAGCGCTGAATGTTGCAGTAAACCTGCGAGCACCGACTGGTACTGACAAGACCAAGGATGATAACTGCATTGCCACTCTACAGACATCGCATCCTATCAATATCGCATCAGAAAGGTAACTTTCGCGAACATTAATGCCGGGTCGGGATTTGAACCTGGAACCTTTGGCTCCGAAGTCCAACTGTTCTACCACTGCGCTACCGCCTGCCCCAACACACACACACACACACACACACACACATCTGTACAGTACAACAAACACATCTGTACAGTACACTGTACAACAAACACATCTGTACAGTACAACAAACACATCTGTACATTTACCTGGACGGCTTCAGGTGGTACAGTGATGAGCCACTGAGCGTCAATGACCACCTGTACACCCACTGCAAACATGAACATGAGGAACTGGTAGATGCCCTTCAGGTAGTTGGGCGACTCCAAGTCTCCGGGCAGCTGGGATGACTCTGAGGTCTTGGACGTCAGGATGACCATCAGCTTGACCAGCAGGACGGCGAACATAATGGAGTATGACACGCCAACCCCGAACCTGGTGATGCCACACGTGGCCTTGGTGGGGACCAGGATGTAGGCGAACAGTGTGAGGAAGCTCAGGAAGACGCCGAACAGCAGGAGCTGACCAAGCCACATGGTCCTCCATTTGCTGCCCATCCTCGTCCCCAGCAGCTTGTACAGGATGTAGATCTCAAAGATGATGACGGCCAAGATGCCAAGCCCAGCAAGGACACCAAGGGCAATAATCCAGCGCTGTCCTATCTCGAACCTGGCAGTAGAGCAAAAACATGTCATTGACGTATCAGGTTATCAACAATCTTTGATATGTTCACCACGTACTGTACTGTAGTTAGTTGTTAATTAGGTCTTGTCAGTCTCATTCATTAACCATGTGATGTTCTAAAATGTCTATGTTCATCAGTTTGCAAACTAATATTCATGTAATTTGATTATGTAGACTATCTATATTAATTGCTGATCAAACCTCGTCATCCAGGCATCGCCAGATCGTGGAGATGTGAAATATGCTCCTGTCAGCTCCTGGTTGGTGGGAAACTTGACAAATGTGAAGTTGCCTCCTTCTGTTGGATCCTTGGTTGTTGTAGCTATAGGAGCGGTCGTCATTGAAACCACGGCTTGTGTGGTGGTGAGAACCTCTCCGCAGACTGTGCACGGGTAGCTGCAGGAAGACTTGTTGGCATAGTAACCCATTTCAAGTTTACGTTCTTTCTTTAGCTTCCCACCAGCAACCATTGTTCCAAGCTGTGAGTTGTAGAAAATCAAATGTTTTGATAGTAATATGGTAGAAATTGTGTCAGTGATGTGTTGTAAAATTGAGTGACAATGGGATGACATGTGCATGTTCTGTTTGACATGTTGTATGGATAGTGACTCCTGATAGAATGACTATGTGAAATGTGTTTTAGTGACACCTAATGGATTGTTGTGCAGGTTGTGTGGAGGAAGCAACTCACCATCTTGTATTTGCCGTTGACCACGGTGTGGACATCGAACGTGGAGAAGCCCTGGGATGGGTCTGCAGAGACGTAGAGGCGCTTTCCAAAGCGATCCTCACCCACTGTCTGGTCGAAGATGTATCGATTTTCATCATTCAGTGACTTCACATTCTTGATTTTGTTGAAAAGATTCTTGCCTTTGCCTGGAATGTTCATTACAGCACTGCACAGGTCATATCTCTTACACTTCTCAATGGCAGCGGTCTTTATTCCCTGCATGATGGCATGTACTGCCATGATGGTGTATGGTACGTTGCGATCGGTGGGGATGGAGCTCTGTGAGGCAGTGGTACAATTAGTGACTGGGTTGCATCCAAATCTTTGCGCCCAAAACATGTTCAAGTAATCATTTTTTATGCTTGGGCTCTGGTTAGGTTTCAGGGCATCCCAGTGTTGTCTGAATGCCTGGACAGCTGCTCTGTATAGCGGGTCTGTCCGCAGTGCCACCACGATGCTGTTGTTGGCAGTGCCCACGCTGTTCGCAAACACAGCCTCATTGTTGCCCCATTGTGAAGTCCCAAAGAACAGGAATGTGTCATCAGTGTTCTGGGTCAGTCCATTCTGCCGGTTGAACGCGTCCACAGAACGTAGAATCCTGTTGGCGACCACACCATCAGTGTAGATGACCACGTAACGGATGTTAAAGTTGGTCCTCTTTCTCAGCTTTGCGACTACATCACTATTGGCGGCAGCCGACACATCATCACTGACCATGATGGACTGAGCAATGCAGAGATTCTTAACCACTGCTTGCTTCTTAAACATCTGGAATCCTTTCCGGCCATAGTCATTGTCTTGATAGATGACCTGCACATACTTTGCTTTGATCTCATCAGTCAGAATGTCCACCAGAATGACAGCGTCACTGGCTTCAGATGGGATTGTCCGCAGGAAGAACGGGTACTTCTTTCCATCACTGAGTTGAGGTGCAGTGGCGGCAGGGCTGACAACGGTGATGTTCAGGTCCTGGAGTAGGTCCGCCACCGCCATTGCCTGGTCGTTCTGCTGCGGACCCATGAACGCCAGCAGCTGCCGCCGGGAGATGCCCTCATACCGGTCGCGACACTGCTCGAATCCCAGGATATTATCAATGGCCTCTTCCTTCCGTCCACAGCTGTCGAACGCAATGCCGCCCACTGATACATCGTTGCCCAACTGTGTCTCAAAGTAGCTGATTGCCCAGAAGAAAGCCTCCAGGTTCATAACGCCACTGACCTTGACCTCACTTCCACATTCATACGCCCAGTCACCCTTCTGAAGGAGGTCAAACAGGCCTCCAATGTAGTAGTACTCGGTGATGGTTTTAGCACTCTGGTGTTTCTTAAGTGCGCCGACCGTCTGGTAGCTACAGCCCGGGTCTTTGGCCTTCCTGCAAGTTTCTTGACCATAAGTCACTGCCAGAAGGATAAGGGTCAGTCCCCATACGACCCTCATCTGAAAGCACAATGTTGGTTTCATTATATTTGTATATATATATATCCGGTATCTGCCTAAACGCTACTCTTAATGCACATTGCTGCCGATGTCAGAAATAATTGTGAAATACTGAAAGACATGGGTAGCATGAAGAACAATTGGAATACACTCATTTTATCTCGACGGGCTTACAACAATCTTGTCTCATAGGGAGCTGTGGTGATGTTTGGAATCATGTGGCACCGGAAGTTTCGGTCTCTACAGGAAGTTACGGTTTCTACTGGAAGTTACGGTCTCTACTGGAAGTTACGGTCTCTACTGGATGACCATGTGCTAAATGATCCTAAGGGACATCCAACATGAAGGTACTTTGTGAATGTTGCTATAACACCATGACAAATTGACATCGTGCACAATTCGTATTTTTTTTTGTGTTTCCAAACATCCAGTGCAAGATTGCAACCGCGAACTCTTCAAGTTTACAGCCAAGCCCATTCACAGATAGAGGCTACGCGAGGCACGCAGTAGCCTGCATACAATAGATATAAAATGATATAATGAAAATCTGACTGTTGTTGTAATTAATTCGCGTGAACAAACAATGTAGCCAAATAATAAATCGCGTGAAGTGAATTTACCAATTGAAACTGTAGGTACAGTACAGTGCCAGGGATTTTTAGTATTTAATGAACATTCATTTATAATTTCCTCTTATCATCTATTGACAAAAGTTCAACCCATACTCAAATCGATAATGAAGGCGTTCGTATTAACCGATCAACCGTAAACCAATATTTCTATCGTTATTGATTTGCTATAGTCTGTTATTAGGCTACTTACTATACATGACATAAGGCTTACTATACATGACATGCTGTACCGTAAGGATGAGTATCCTATATTGTACAGAAGATGTGTATACATATATGCATACATTAGTGTACCTGCATTAGACAACGTTAACTGGTCTGAATTTAAGGATCTATACAGGAGACTGGCCAAATATAGGCCTACTCTTAGTTCTGGTCGGTCAGACCATATTCAGTGGACAGTATAGGAACTGCAGCTATGTTTAGTGGACAGTATAGGAACTGCAGCTATGTTTAGTGGACAGTATAGGAACTGCAGCTATGTTTAGGTTTCATGTACAAGGCATACGGGGGTCGATACTGAAGACATTAATTAAACATGCATAACACACGATGCACACATAAATACGTAACTAAAGTAGATGTGCAGATTCATTCACTCAAACATTTCTTAATGACCTCCCTATTATTATTTTCCTATTTCACTTAAATAACATGCTAGCTGTAAATCCAGAAAGCTGTGCTGTCCGTGTTATAGCATGCTATATTGAAACCAAAGGGTGTTGTCCCAGGCAGTAACTTGCGCTGGTATTTTTCGACTGTGACACTTCAGTAGATATTGAAACAGCATATTTTTATATGTGAAGGCAAAGATGTAATAACACTGAGCCATGATCGCAATGTGCCATTCCACCGTGGCAGGAACATGTTGCCATGCTCGTGGTGGTAGAACAACATTGAAGTGTAAACATGTGTCCAGGTAGTCATCGCAATAATGAGGTGAAGAGAAAATTTAAAAAAAGATTGCTGGAAATGTGTCCAGGTAGACTCACCGTTGTAATTACTGTCAATTCCAACAGGGTACCCTGAAAGTGAAATTCGATTACTTAAGCCGTATCCCTGCACCGGTGTGTACGAACTGATCTATCGTATATGCATGCCCAGCCCAGACAGCGCAGAACAGTGCTATTAATACCACATACGGCCGCTATACCAGCATAGGCAAAACGGAGCGAGCGACGGCACCCGCGCGCCTTCACTCGTCTAACTGGTTCTCCGGGTTATATTTAGTCACAATAGTAGCGCAATCTTCCGGTGGGTACAACCTACCATCATATAATAAATAACCAGTTCAGCGACATTTTCGATAAATATGCATCTTCCCTCGCACGCGAACGAGAGGCAGCTAGCGGTCTGGCGGGCGTTGATACGGGGACATCATACACCCTTAGTGCTAGGACTTCATTCAGAAAAGTGGACTTCAAAACTTGTCAGTCATTCATAAGATTGCGTCGATGCATGTTTGGTTAAAGTTTAGTATAGTATTGACGCAACGATATCAGTCATTCGTGCTGATCATGACTGCGTGTTTTAATGGAGGTGTAAGGTTGATACACGTCACACCATAACCCCACCACAATCCCACCTCATCACGCCACCACCTCATTACACTCGACCACGTTATATTAAAACCACCAAACTACCCTACAGTAGAATATCATCTGATGCCACTCCATGCTGCCTAATCTGACCACCAAGCGACCGATGATCTGACCACATTGAGTGTGTAATGTCTCATCTAAGTTTACTACTGGATAGACAACACATTATCTGCAGTTCATTGTCAGACGAATGTTATAATAATACAGTTCTGTCAATACCAACCAGATGTAAAGAAGGAATAAAGGAAACACAACCTGTCTAACATGTTTGACGGGAGTTAGTACACTCTATTATGAGATATGAGATTGCATTTAGATACCGGTATATCTGCCATGAAAATACAATTAGTAGCACTTGTTGTGTCTGTATACTGAACAGAAGGCATACATTACATAATAATAATAATAATAATAACAATAATAATAATAACTGTAGTACATTTATATAGCCCTATACATAGATACACAAAGTGTATGCTCAAAGCGCGTCTAGACAGAATGAAAGAATTTGAAGAGATAGAATTTTAGCTTTGATTTGAAAGATGAAAGGTTCTGATTACTTAAGATGAAGAAGGATGTTGTTCCATAGTACAGAGTCATTGTAAGAGTAAGACCACATTCTAAACCATCTGAGACGGGGGTGTGGGACAGGGAACAGTTTGCGGTCTGCAGAGTGAAGAGTTCTGGATTGGGAATATCTGGTGAGATTATTTACAAGATAGATTGTCCCAGACTGATGATAGCACTGGTACGCAAGTGTTAGAATATATTGGAAGCAAATGCTACTTGACAAGAACAGGTGTTGCATGAGTTGACTTCTTGGATCTTGTGACTGTGATGTGCATAATTGTTTAACGAGTCCGTGTTCGAGTCTGAACCTTGGTACGACGAGGATCTGATGTCTGTGTGACAAGGACATATCAAAGACAATGAATCATAATGTTACAAGGATTACAGGAGAGTATTCAAATCTCTAACGACCTATTGATGTCAGCTGGTGATGGTAAAGTTGGATTACTGCTACTTTTAGATCTGTCTACAGCTAAAAAAAAAAAAAAGCACTGTATATTGACGCATTAAGTGCTAGTCTACTGTATAAAATACTTCTATTTCAAAACGGTACATACATTAATGAGCATTTGGCGAATACGTTAATCTGGGGTAAAATTGCTAAAACATCGACCTAATTATATAAATTGACATAACAAACTCAATATTGTGGCTAGACGTCTGGAATTTCACGAGGCATGTTTTAAACCTTAGATGTTGATGTGAAGCCACGAACATCACAATTTAACAATTTAACATTAATTATTGGGCATATCTCGAATTAAATCATTCATATTTCAGTTTAAACACAGTGACACATTCAACAACCGCCAGACCCCCATAGCATTGATGATTCGGCCTACACATGAATTTAAACCAAGCTACGCCCTTGATTTCTATAGTGTTCCACACGGATGTGTACTCGGTCCAATCCACAATTCTAAATAATTGCAATATAAAATGTGTCTCACCATCTGTATGCAGATGATATGCAACTTCACTCACTTTCAACCACAAGACTCCAACCTTGCATTTCAGTGTATGCAAAGGTGTGCAAAAGACATTAAATCTTGGATGATGACTAACATGCTTCAATTGAACGCCAACAAGACCGAGGCCATGCTAGTTGGATCTCGTAGAAATCGGGCTGACATCGGCGAATCTATTATTGCTTCAGTCACGAGCATTGGCGAAATCATGGACCCAGAGCCATGGAACATCCACATCTGTCATTTCCACCGTAATATTGGAGCCATTATACACTTACTCTTAACTGATGCGACTCACATGCTCGTCAGGTCCTTAGTTCTTTCTCGGATAGACTACTATACTTCATTACTTGTCAACCTATCCCAAATAACAGCTTTCAAGGTTGCAAGGGGTGCAACATCACAATATCTGCTGAGTTTCGCAATTTTGGAAAAGGGCATCTTGCCCCACCTTATCCTACCCGTAGGTATTGGAACATATATAATCTACTAGTACATACTACTACACAGACATATTGCTGGTGCACGTACATACACAAACACACATACACACACACACACACACACACACATAGATATACACACAACCACACATACATACACACAACCACACATACATACACATAGATACACACACATACATACATACACATACATACACATACATACACACATACATATACACACATACATACACAAACATACATACACTTACATACAGACATATACATACATACACGCATACATACACACATACACATACATACATACACACATACATACACATACATACATATACACACACATACATACACAAACATACACACACATATATATACACACACACACACACACACACACACACACAAGTATTGGTACACACAAACTGATAAATTCTGGTACACATACGCCTACATAGTATGTCCTTGTACAGCGAGCTCTGGACACTGAAGCTCTTTAGCCAGTATGTTCTTGTACAGCGATCTCTGGACACTGAAGCTCTTTAGCATCTCTGGACACTGAAGTTCTTTAGTCAGTATGTCCTTGTACAGCGATCTCTGGACATTGAAGCACTTCATCCAGTATGTCCTTGTACAGCGATCTCTGGACACTGAAGCAATTTAGCCAGTATGTCCTTGTACAGCGATCTCTGGACACTGAAGCTCTTTAGCCAGTATGTCCTTGTACAGCGATCTCTGGACACTGAAGCTCTTTAGCCAGTATGCCCTTGTACAGCGATCTCTGGACACTGAAGCTCTTTAGCCAGTATGTCCTTGTACAGCGATCTCTTGACAATGAAGCACTTCCCTGTGTGGTCACGTGCATCATGCCTCTTATAGAAGTCTGACAAACTGTAAGAGTACACCGTGCTCCATATTCTCAACTACTTGACAACTTGTGTTGTCCGACTAGGTGAAATAACTTTCGAGTGACAAACTTGAGGCTTGGTTTGGTGGTTTTGGGAAGTCTGTGCATACCAATATGAAAACAAATGTTTAATCTCTACTCCCGTGTTATCTTTATTATATACATGTACATGTATGTCATGTATTGAGCAGATTACAAATAAGCATCAAGCTCTATTACCAATTGTCATTAATTTAGTTTTTGAATAAAATATGTTTACATCAATTAGAGGCAAAACCTTGCCCTTATATCTGCTAGTGTGGTTGTGGAAGTTAGCAGAGTACTCTTCTGTATGAAACAGTGTAGCTGTAAGATAATCTACCTCCAACCATAGCCATAGACCACATACACTACATCATTGCTGAGGCTGGAGTTAGGTTACCTTAAAGTTACAGTTTCTACACGAGTTACACTGTTTCCTACATGAGTTACACTACTATTTCCTACATGAGTTACACTGTTTCCTACATGAGGTACACTGTTTCCTACATGAGTTACACTATTTCTTACATGAGGTACACTGTTACAGTTTCCTACATGAGTTAGTTTTATTTCCTACATGAGTTACACTGTTTGCTACATGAGGGCAATAGATTGGAGAGTCAATGTTAGAGCATTGGCATTATTAGGTACCAGACAGTGCTCGTGCAACACCCCTTGCTACGCATAGTACAGGTTCCATCCATCCTGCAGTAAAGTGACAAGCACATTACATTAGTGAAATAATCTTGAAAACAGCTCTACAAACCTCAATTAAAACCTAAACAAAAACATCAATCCTTAGTAAGCCAATGGCAAACTAATGTGCCTACAAACTAGTAGACATATTACAAAATATAATTTTTTTTATTAGTTTATGACAGTTTATGTACAATAAGTGAGATGCTACCATTAGCATATATCAATCTATACATGATCTACAATATATTCACAGATTATATATATATATGTTATACTATGTTATCAGCAAATGTACAACAGGCTGTTTCCAGGTCAATATTGACTGAAACATTGTGAGACAACTGAAATCTAGCAAGCGTTTGATTCTTCTGCTTTCAGATAAATTTATTGTATAATAACATGCTTACATTATATATTATGCAGTTTGCAAATTTATCTCAGTTTTCTAAAATGTCCTTTAAAAGCAAAGTATGCTTTGATAATATTGTACTCTGTTGCAGAACAAAAACTGAGTATCACTTTCTGAACTTCCAGTATTTGTGTTAACATTCATACATCTCCATTATCACTTTAATATCACATTATTCTTATAACTCTCAAGTAACATCCACTTCTCTCATCATAGTTTCACAATTCTTTGAAGCAAAAGTTGAGCACCTTTCTTACAGGATCTGAGTTTCCTCTGTAAATAAACCAAAAATCAAAGGTTAAAATATAAAGATTATTGTATTTTGGGGTTGTTTCGAGTTACATATTAAAGTTTTCTAATGAATCAATGCAGACTTCAAAGAGTAAAATACCCAATGCTATTGAACTACTAATTTTAAGATATTTCTACCCATATCATAAATTGAAAATATTTCATGAGGTCATTAAATGTGATAATTTCATGTAGTTTTTGAATGTATGACAAGTATATGACAACTGTATGTCAAGTGCATGACAAGTGCGCATGTGAATGACAAGTATTTGGGTATATGCTGGGATGTATGCTGCTGAAGTGTATGTGGTAGTGTATGCTGTAGTGTATGCAGAAGTGCATGCATTAGTGTATGCAGAAGTGTATGCTGTAGTGTATGCAGTAGTGTATGCTGTAGTGTATGTTGTAGTGTATGCAGTAGTGTATGCT
Organism: Lepetodrilus schrolli; assembly: GCA_032361225.1. Taxonomy (NCBI): domain Eukaryota; kingdom Metazoa; phylum Mollusca; class Gastropoda; order Lepetellida; family Lepetodrilidae; genus Lepetodrilus; species Lepetodrilus schrolli. Next base: position 11,427 of record JAUTBT010007530.1, read on the forward strand.
GGGATGTATGCTGTAGTGTATGGAGTAGTGTATGCTGTAGTGTATGGAGTAGTGTATGCTGTAGTGTACGCTATAGTGTATGCAGTAGTGTATGCTGTAGTGCATGCAGTAGTGTATGCTGTAGTGTATGCAGAAGTGCATGCTTTAGTGTATGCTGTAGTGTATGCTATAGTGTATGCAGTAGTGTATGCTGGGCTGTATGCTGTAGTGTATGCAGTAGTGTATGCAGTAGTGTATGCTATAGTGCATGCTTTAGTGCATGCTTTAGTGTATGCTGTAGTGTATGCTATAGTGTATGCAGTAGTGTATGCAGTAGTGTATGCAGTAGTGTATGCTGTAGTGTATGTTGTAGTGTATGCTGTAGTGTATGCAGTAGTGTATGCTGTAGTGTATGCAGTAGTGTATGCTGGGCTGTATGCTGTAGTGTATGATGTAGTGTATGCTGTAGTGTATTCTGGGCTGTATGCAGTAGTGTATGCAGTAGTGTATGTTATAGTGTATGCAGTAGTGTATGCTGGGCTGTATGCAGTAGTGTATGCAGTAGTGTATGTTATAGTGTATGCAGTAGTGTATGCTGTAGTGTATGCTGTAGTGTATTGCTGTAGTGTATGCAGAAGTGCATGCTTTAGTGTATGCTGTAGTGTATGCTATAGTGTATGCAGTAGTGAATGCTGTAGTGTATGCTGGGCTGTATGTTGTAGTATATGCAGTAGTGTATGCTGGGCTGTATGCTGTAGTGTATGCTATAGTGTATGCTGTAGTATATGCAGTAGTGTATGCTATAGTGTATGCTATAGTGTATGCTGTAGTGTATGCAGTAGTGTATGCTGTAGTGTATGCAGTAGTGTATGCTGGGCTATATGCTGTAGTGTATGATGTAGTGTATGCTGTAGTGTATTCTGGGCTGTATGCAGTAGTGTATGCTGTAGTGTATGCTGTAGTGTATTGCTGTAGTGTATGCAGTAGTGTATGCTGTAGTGTATGCAGTAGTGTATGCAGTAGTGTATGCTGTAGTGTATGCTATAGTATATGCAGTAGTGTATGCTGTAGTGTATTGCTGTAGTGTATGCAGTAGTGTATGCTGTAGTGTATGCAGTAGTGTATGCTGTAGTGTATGCTGTAGTGTATGTAGGAGTGTATGCAGAAGTGTATGCTGTAGTGTATGCTGGGGTATATGCTTTAGTGTATGCAGGAGTGTATGCTGTAGTGTATGCAGGGGTGCATGCTGTAGTGTATGCATGGGTGTATGCTTTAGTGTATGCTTTATGCTTTAGTGTATGCTTTAGTGTATGCTTTAGTGTATACTGTAGTGTATGCTGTGGTGTATGCTGAAGTGCATTCAGGCGTGTATGCATGGGTGTATGCTGGGCGTACCTCTGTGGACTGCGGCCTGAGCATATGGGTTATATGCAGACCCTGTGGAGCGTTGGGTCCCGGCTGCACTGTTTGCATATCCCCGGGACGCGTACACACCACCGTGCTGACTACCATGTACAGAGTCCACCTGCATTCGACCCACGTTGTCATACTGCCGCCCATACGTAGACATGTAGTCATGAGCTGAAATACCAGGCACAATGTTTCTTAATTATATGTTATATTAATCTCACCTATCAGCTTGAACAAGCTACATTCATTTAATAGGGTAAATATAATATTCTAAAATTGACTACGATAGATATCTGTTGGCAGAAATTCTGCAGTCTCTAATAACTATGAAAACTAGAACACACTGAACACTTTGTACTCAGACAAATCTAATCAAGATGACATCTAGGTTTGTTGTACTCGGACAATTCTAATCAAGATGACATCTAGGGTTCTTGTACCCAGACACATCTAATCAAGATGGCATCTAGGTTTGTTATACTCAGACAAATCTAATCAAGATGACATCTAGGTTTCTTGTACCCAGACACACCTAATCAAGATGACATCTAGATTTGTTGTACTCAGACAAATCTAATCAAGATGACATCTAGGATTCTTGTACCCAGACACATCTAATCAAGATGACATCTAGGTTTGTTGTACCCAGACACATCTAATCAAGATGACATCTAGGTTTGTTGTACTCAGACACATCTAATCAAGATGACGTCTAGGTTTCTTGTACCCAGACACATATAATCAAGATGACATCTAGGTTTGTTGTACTCAGACAAATATAATCAAGATGACATCTAGGTTTCCTGTACCCATACACATCTAATCAAGATGACATCTAGGTTTGTTGTACCCAGACACATCTAATCAAGATGACATCTAGGTTTGTTATACTCAGACAAATCTACTCAAGATGCCATCTAGGTTTGTTGTCACTTTCTTTAACAAATGGCTGAGTGCCGTGAGACAATTGAAGCTACACTGACCTCGAGCCTTGTCCTTCTTCTCCTCCTCATTCTCCTCCTCCTCGATCATGGCCTGGTACTTGTTGAGGAGGTAAATCTTCCTGAGAGGTCCCAGTAGCAGCATGAACGTGGCGTTCACCAACAGACCAACAGCAACCGCTGCATCTCGCACCTGGAAACATTGTTGTAACACTATTAGTCAGTGGTCAGGCTGGGCAACATGTTTACGTTTATTAGGGCTGGCTACTTTCATAATAATGTTTAATAATTTGAACAATAAAATACTGTCATGTAAATAAAAGCAATCAGTAAAAAAAAATTGGCCACTATATCAGTTTATATGTACACACTAAGACACAGGTGTTTGTGTTTACTTTCTACATACTGTAAGTGGCATTATATCTTCATTTGTAATATAGTTTAGTTTAAGGATGTTCAGTTTATTGTATAGTACCCGACACAGTGCTGTCAGACCCACTAGGACACAGTGCTGTTAGACCCACTAGGACACAGTGCTGTCAGACCCACTATGACACAGTGCTGTTAGACACACTATGACACAGTGCTGTTAGACCTACTAGGACATAGTGCTGTTACACCCACTATGACATAGTGCTGTTACACCCACTAGGACACAGTGCTGTTAAGACCCACTAGGACATAGTGCTGTTAGACCCACTAGGACACAGTGCTGTTATACCCACTAGGACACAGTGCTGTTAGACCCACTAGGACATGGTGCTGTTACACCAACTAGGACACAGTGCATTTAGACCCACTAGGACACAGGTGCTTGCTTACCTTGTACACACCGATGCTGGCTACCAGACACCAGATCACCCAGCATGGGATGCTCAGAACCGCAATACCCAGAATCCAGCGACTCTCATAGTGGTTTTTCGACTTCCTGAACGAGGCAAAGCCGAAGATGACGGACAGCACGATGAGCATCATAACATACACGAGTGACAACACGAGGCCCTCATCGTAGAAGTCAGCCGGAGTACAGCGTGGCCACAGCTGGTTTTTGTACAGGATGTGGACTGTCTGCGGAGGTTGCAGGACGAGCCACTCTGCGCAGATGATGACCTGAACCACCACCAGCAGCATCACCACCATGAAGAGACCGCACGGTCGCCCCAGCTTGTTGTACTTGATTGTGTCCGGCTCTTTGTTCAGAGACCGCCAGCTGTCTATCAGCTTGACGAACAGCGCTCCATAGCACAGCGTGTACACAAAACCCAGGGAGAACCTCCTCAGGGCACAGATCTCCGAGTTGGCATGCGCGATGAAGGCAAACACGAGTGCGTAGCAGAGGATGATGCCGAAGCAGAGGGTGTAGCCAAGGATAGAGGTCCCGCCTCGGTTGGGGTAGACGACGAGCAGGTAGACGAACATACAGATAGAGATGAAGCAGCCAATGGCAGCCAAGGTAGCGACCATGATGGCCCAGATGTCGGTGAATCGACTCGTCACGCTCGGGACTTTGTTGGCCGCCACCAGCTGACCAGTATGTGTATTGTAGTAGTTGTTGTCTTTTCCGAGGACGTATACAGCATTACTGTATGCGCTGATGCTGGTCGACTGACGGATGTAGCTGTGGGTGGTGGCACCATCAGGGTTCAGACAAGAGCAGGTAATTCCTGCAGGACACTGAGAGATCGGGAGAACACCACTCTGTAGAATACCTCCACCACTGTACCTAGTACGATCAATTGTCAGACTGCCTTGGTACGAGCCAATCTGAGAACAGAAAACGAACAGTCTGTAATTCTATTCCATGAGATTTGATGTATAAAGTTTAATACACTATCAGACATACACCCACACTTATCTTTCCTTATGCACTGAATACAATTTGGGATATTTTGAAGACAAGGCCGCATTTTATTTGTTTGTGAAAAATATACCAATAAAGTGTTTGTCCGATGAAAAATAAACATTTAATGACGGCATGATATTTTGAATAGACATAAGATTGAAACACTAATATGTGGAATATTGTGGTTATATAATTGTGTTAATAAATTAACTGCTTTTTAAGGATAGTAGGTTATCATCCAATACTGTTATCAGAGAAAATGTAGTGTTACTCCACACCGGTGTCACCTCTATCAAGCACCTACCTTGGTGTACACATACTGCTCTACGGTGGTATCGCGGTGGTAGTTGAAGATGTTGTAGCCTACATTGCCGTATCCCTCGTCGGTGAAGGAGAATGTGAAGGTGTTGGTTTTGAGGTCAGCGGGCAGGACGTTCCACTGCGCGTTAAGGATGCCGTTGTAGATGATGTCCCGACGACGTGACTTCTGCAGCGCCAGACAAGCGGAGATCTCCAGCTGAGGCAGATTGCGACATTCCTCGAGTCCATTCAGACCCTGTGCCGTGATGAACACCGAGATGATTGTGTGGAGGACAAAGGGATCCTGGGGGATCATGCTGTCTGTGATGCGCTCCTGGCCTGTACAGATGCTGGAGAAGGCCTCCTGTTTTCCAGCAGACAGCAGCCGACACTTGTGCAGGCTCTGATATATGTCTTCGAACCAGTCGTCTGGAATCCCATGTCTGTTCGTCAGTGTCAGAGACTTCATGTATTGAGCGAAGGCTGCAACTAGCTCTGATCTGATCTGGATAGTGATGGCGCCACTAGCCTCTGCCTCATAGCCTTTGACAATGTACTGACTGTTTGCCCAGTAGTCGCTGGCCAGCCAGATGAAGCGACCAATCAGACCTTTGGACCTGGTGGCCTGGAGCAGGAGTCGTGAGTGCTCGGGCGTCGTGAACAGGATTATGACCCTTGACCCAACCTGCTGGCTGAGGTCGTCGATGATTCTCTCTGCGTCAAACAGCTTGGCGCCTTCATGCATGCCCTGGATGTCTGCAATGCAAGCGATGGACTTGGCCTGCTGCAAGAGTGTGTCCTTGGCAGCAATGCCATAGGGAATGACGGAGTACACCACAGTGGCATAGTCCCAGTTCATCTGCTTCATGATCTCCAGCATGACAATGGCCTGGATGTTGTCTGGCGGCACTGTCCTCAGGAAGTAGGGGTGGAACTGTTTGCTGCTCAGGTCCACGGACGTGGCGCTCCGACTGATGGTGGTCATGTTCAGTGGAGACAGCATGCTGCTGACGGGAAGAGAGACGGACGTGCCGCTGGTGATCACGGCCACAATGGTGGAGGGCTGGACGATCTGACCTCTCTGGTCTGTGCCGCACAGCCCCTCGCCACTCATCAGACTGTAGATGTCCTCGCCAAGGCGATACGGAGAGTTGCATGCATCCAGAGCCAGGCCGCCAAATTTGAGCGATGCAGGGAAACGTCTGTTAGTGTTGTTGTTGACTGACTCGATGGCGTAGAAGAACGCCATCAGGTTCTGGAACTGGATGTTTGTGTTGATGGCACCACACTTGAACATGTCTCTGGGGTTGTGGGCGTGAATGTTGCCGATGTATACCAAGTTCAGATTGTACTTGTGTGGCTTCAACATATAGCGAGATGGCTGGTACTTGGCAAAGTTGCAATACAAACATTCTCCTAGACAGTATGACTGTTCGTTTATCTCGTAGCGGATGTCCATCTTCAGGTAGTGGGTGTCGTTATAACTCCCAATCTGCCACAAATACAAGATGATCACATGCAGGTCACATTCTGTTAAGAGATTCTCCACAATTAATATGCTTCTATGATGCACTACAGCCACATTTGATACATTCGGTCGTTTTATACAAGACTAAATTTGTTAAATTCAATATGTACTCTGGGACACGAGGCATGTAAATCTTGTCTGTGTCTGTCGGTCTGTCATTATACAAAACTTATAAAAATAATAAACAAATTTTCATAACTGACACATCAAGCAGGGAATATATTTCCACAATAAGGCATAAAATTTAACTCCCACAAATCAAAAGAAATGATAATCGTGGTCATTCAATAATTTAAGCACACTTACATTTTTGTAACTGAAGCCAGGGCGTCCACTGTTGGGCTCCGGCTGGTAGATGTGGTACCCTCGGTCACTCTCACCATTGGGGGTGTAGAAGAATGGCTGCTGGGTGGCGTCGATGAAGGAAGCCTTGTCCTTGGTATTCCTGTAAATGCGCTGTCTCTTCTCGCCACTCGTCCTGAACAGGTTGCAGGCGTAGCTGTAGTCTTTCCCACATACTTCCTCAATGGCATAATGGAGACCCAGTGCTGCGGAGAACACTGCGTTGACAACATACAGGACGTATGGGTCCTGTACATAGCCGGGGGCCCTTGGGATGCCGCGATCAGCAGGACCGCACTTCCGCGACACGTCCAGGCTGGGATTTTTCACATAGCAGTTGTGGACCTCTTGGAAGAACTCCTCAAACCACGGGTTGACGAGCTCTGGGTTTCCGGTCGTGGTGTTCGCCACTCGTCCTTCCAGGTATCGGTCAAAGCCGGGGAGGTCAGCTGTCTCCACGTCCAGCGTCACAGCCCTCCGGTTCTTGATCAGTATGTCTAGTCCGTCAAGCATATCCAGATCCATGCCCCACTTGTCCGTCCCAATAAAGAAATACTTCTTCTGCTTGAAAATATTGTGGTCTTCGGCTGCTTGCAGTATTGGTCTAGGATCATCCACGAACAGGACGACAACCTTAGCATGGTCATTAGTGACAATCATGTCAAGAGTCTGCATGGCCTCTGGTCTCAACACAGGACCCGTCTTCCCAATGGTTATCTTCTGGTCCACACAGATCCGGTTGAGGTGAGCCAGTCGCAGGAATTCCTCCTTGCCCTTCTGGCCGACACTGTCGAATGTACTGATGATCTGGACCTCGGTCAGGTTGAACCGCTTCAGATATGAGATGATGGCTCTGGCTTGTTTGTCGTCAGCTGGAACTGTCCGCAGGAAGTACTTGTACTTGTCCGCATTCCGCAGCTCCAGACTCGTGGCTCCGTAACTTATCTGTGGAATGGCCAGAACAGACAGCACGTCTGCAACTCGGATCGATGACTTTGTCTCCAAGGTCCCAATGTACAAATCAAGACTTTCTTGAAACACCTGGACATTGCCTTTCTTCAGGTTGATGTTGCCGCTGTGGATGTTAGCGACAAGGTTGCCGGCCCTGGTAGGACTCTGGCAGATGTCCAACCCCACGGCGCCGATGTCCACGCCATTCAGCTTACTTCTGAAGATTCCCTTCTTGGCATTCACGTAGTCTATAGCATAGTTGAACGCCTCCAGCAGCTCATAGCCATGCTTGGTGTTGATGTCGCCACAGGTGAAGGGAGTAGCTCCCTTGCGATGCACATCAAACAAACCTGAACAGAGAGACGGTATTTCAATTTTAGAATGTAAAAATGCTCTATTTTTGAGTTCTGAACACAAAAGTTTAAAGAAGACATTTATCTATGATAATCTTTCAAATAACCAAAAGAAAACACAACAGTAAAATTTATCCACGACATTATTAGTCATGCTTGAGAATGAATGAATTAAGTGTTTTACATGGCCATGCTTGAGAAGATAGTAAGCATTTGTATAGATTTCAATACATTGGCAACTACTGTAACACAGACTTACCCACAAAGAAGAAGTTGCCTGGTCTGTACGTGAAATCTCCGAAATTCGTAGTTGCTGGTCGACAAACCAAACACTGAGAGTCGCACTTGGCCTTGATCCCAGTGTAAGTTTTTCGGAGGACATTGATGTTTGTCATATTCAGGTCGCTTGATGTGTAGTCGCCAACCTAGATTGGGATAAGTAAGGAAATGAATTTATTTTAGAAATGTCATACATCGGCAAAGAAGAACAGATCATTTTACTATTGTTGAATCCTGTACAAGATCCACAATGTAGATACTGTCAAGAAGAAAAACTACACATTATGAACCTTATCTTCTCTACTGAAAAGGTGGAATGGGCTTAGTGCAGCCCCAGAAGTGTGGAATGGGTTTAGTGCAGCCATAGAAGGGTGGAATGGGTGTAGTGCAGCCCTAGAAAGGTGGAATTGGCTTACCATAACTTGAGAGCCATCACTGATGAAGCGTCCAATGTTGTACTTTCTGTCTGCCTCTCGGGCCACAAACTTGAATACGTCGGCGAGAATGTCGGTGAAGGACATCGCATCCATACGAGACATGATCGTGTGGTACTTGTCCTTACTGTTTCGGAATGTGGAGCATAAAACTATTTTGTTGTTGCATTTCTCCAAAAGTGTACGCTTCACACTTTCAGCGATGGAATATACAGCATTGATTGTAGACAGGACATACAAGTCTTGAATAAAACCATTCTTTGTCACATCATTTTGGCTCCCAATGACTTGCTGACAGTCCTTATGAAATGTATAAGAGCCTGGCAAGTCGCACTGGTACCTTTTTTCATAGTATTCGCGGAACCAGGGGTTGGGATTGCTTGCTGTTGGCCTCTTGCCTGATAGGTACTGAGTGAACGACGGAACAATGGGAGAGTTGAAGTTGAAGGTTATGGAATCGAGTACCAGTGACGTCACTCCTGGTTCCACATTCCATTTGCGGTTAGCAATGAAGATGGTTCTGGTTAAAAATCTCCGCTTGGCCATCTCCAGCTTGGCCCTGAGCAACTGGGGGATGTAGATGTCAGGCTCGGAGAAGACAACCACAACCTGAGTGGTGGACGCGTTAATTAACTGCAGGATATTGTCCATAGTACCATCGGTTTCAAACTCGTACGAGGCAAGAGTGCAGACTCCGTCGTCCTGAGCAAGTTGACGGAACACATCCCTGGTTTCCCGGCTACTGAAGTCTGGAGCATTTAGAGTGATCACGTAGTTGAATCCTAGTTCCTTGGTCAACTTGGCCATGGCGCGGGCGACGTGAGTGTCAGACTTGATAGTGCGGAAGAAAGTTGAGAAACGAGTCTTGTCGTCCAGGAGAGGAGCAGTAGCGGCGGGGCTGACTACCGGCATCCCGATCTGGCTGAGAATATCAGCCACCTTCACCGTGCTGCGACTATCGTATGTCATCCAAGACAGGAAGTCTTGAGTTCTGATGCTGTTCTTCTGGTTGTCCTGCAGATGCAGCGCCCCCTTGTGGAGGTTGTTGAGCAAAGCGGTAGCACGGGACGTACTGGAACACCCGTCTAGGAGCAGCCCGCCGAGATGCAGCCCGCCCAGTACACCGCTCTTGTTGATCTCCTCCAAGGCAAAGGCAAATGCTTCTGTGTACTGGAAGCCATTCGTCACCCGCATCTTGCCACATGTAAACTGTGTCATTCCGCCTCGGTGGATGTCAAATATGGCGGGTATGATGATGTCGCCAGGGATGTACTGGTACTTCATGCCCTGGAAGACATACAGACACTGGGGACATAAGGCAGGGCAGGACGGTGAGTGGGAGGTGGGAGTCGCTCCTCCATACAGCTGAAGTACGCCGGGACCAGGAGTGTAGATGGACGTCTCCGCACTGTAGTCGCCAACCTGAAACACAATCAGCTCAATACAACCAAAAACCATTACCAATGTATCTATCTAACTTTGATGTAAAAACAAGATACTCAGACAGAATCAAGTACTTTTAATAACTGTTTTACCTAGAATTAGAGAGAGTGACGACCTAGAATTAGATAACAAAATTGCATGGATATTGAGATGTCCCTGATTAATTCCATATTTTTTCAGTTATTAAAAAATATACAAAAACATTGGCTAGCTATCCAATTCACCTCCCTAGATCTTCCCATGTAATATGTGATGAAATACATGAATTAACTTTACAATATTACACTCGGACTATTACAATATTACACTACTGTATTACAATATTACACCATTACACTATTACACTATTACGATGGAGACAACAACTTACATCAATAAATCCACGGCCTTTCTTGTAGTTTAAAATGTCAAATACGACCAGTCCCTCATATCCCACAAATCTGAAATTACGTGTGGAGCTGTCCATGGTGAATCGCGAGGCTCGGATGTTCTCCAGGAGGCGTGTCCCTCGAGTTCCAGAGCTGATGAAGCTTCCGCAGATTCCAGAGTAGCCCTGACCACAGAACTTTTGCAGGGTCGTGTGCAGACCGTTAGCGATGGCATAGATGGCGTTGATCACGTGCAGCGACTCCTCCATCAGCTGAAACTTGTCTGAACCTGTCACATTCAGGTTCCTGTCAAGGCATGGAGTACGTCTCTTGCCGCCGCTCGTAGAGCTGAGAGAACAGTTGTGTAATTCTTCAAACCATTCCACAAACCAGGGGTTTTGTTGGTTGTTGCTGACACGTAGTGCACTGAGGTAGTTGTAGAAATGAGACATATCTGGGTATTGCCATCTAAGAGAGATAACTCCATCTGCAGCATCTTCATAACCTTGTACAATCTTCATATCATTGCCGAATGTAGACAGGGCCATAATGATGAATTCTCCAGATGCAGTATTATTTCCTACAAGTTTCAGGAATGCTCGATGCATGTCGGCACTTCCTATGAGCAGCACTGTCTTGACACTGGTTCTGGTTCGAAGTTTGCCAATAATATCATCATCAAACTTATACTCGGCTACGACACAGATCCCATTCTCAGCTGCTAGTTTGCGGAATACGTCGTTTGAGGCGTCTACGAGTGAACTTCCCTGCAAGTGGACTGTTTGGACGTAGTGCCAGCTGTTCTTCTTCATGATGGCAATGATGGCCTTCATCTCCTCTCCCACTCCAGGGTGCACACGTAGGTAGTACGGGAACTTGCGGCGGTCGGACAACACTGGGGACAGGCTGTGGTAGCCCAGCACAGGGCGCTTCAGGTCGTTCATCACGTGAGCTATTGGTATTGTCAGTGCAGACGTGTCAGCTGCTGTGTATGCTCCGATGGTGCGAGGGTCAAGGACATTTCCGCTGCTGTCCCGGATAACCAGTGTCCCTCGCTGGACCTCTGAGATAAAGTTACGCCCCATTGTGGTGCTCATACAGTCGTCAATTCCCAGTCCACCCAGAGTCACCCCATTCAAGATTTTGGAATTACCAGATGATTTCAAGGCATAGGCCATGGCTTCCAAGTACTGTATCCCACTTCGGGCGCCATAATTGAAACTGCCACAGGATAACATGTCACCAGGATTGTGGATGCTGAAAATGCCATTGATGATAAAATCGCCAGGGATGTAGAGGTATTTGACTGGTGGGTGGAGTCCAAGACAGGGTCGACAACCAGCGGCAGGACAAGGGGATCCAGGGAGCGGAGTCAAAGCACCAGTCCGTTGGCTATTGTACATCCTTACATCTTCCAGGCGGACAGACAGTGTACCATCTATCCATGTCCCGACCTGAAACATTTAAGATCATAATAATAATAGTGAAGATTTGTATTGTGCAGTAAAAACATATCCTGGCACTAATGCAAGTAAAAACATATCCTGGCACTAATGCAAGTAAAAACATATCCTGGCACTAATGCAAGCTCAAGGTCCTACAATGGAATTAAAGTTCACATTGATTGAAAAAGTAAGTTGTAAGTCTTAATTTGAAAATGTCTATGTTGTTTGACAGCTTGATATGGAGAGGGAGCGAGTTCAACATGACTATATCCGAATGATTTGAGGTTGGCAAAGGGCACAACTAGCAAGTGCTTATCTTCATATCTGAGGCTACGGCTTGGTTCATGTAAATGTATCGATGAAAATGACTTTGATCTGGTTGGCACACTGCCAGAGTTGGGATACCAACCATGATAATTGAGTTCATTGGTTAATAGAGTAATATACTACATGTTACTATCTGTAAGGGCAAGGACAGTTACTATTGATTGTTGTTACTGTTAATGAGGGATAGAACACTTACATTAAATGTAGCATGGGATAGTTTTGTTTGATGTTACTCTCTGTAGAGATTTCAAGTCTATTTACCGTAATTATCCTAATTATTCAAACCCTCTTATAGTTCGACCACCTAAATTAATTGGCGAAAATATATATTTTTTACCCTAAAATATGAACATGACCAACATGTTCAAATCAAAATTTTCCAATTATTCGAACACAATCATTGTATTTTTTTAACATAAATGGGTTTTTTTGTGTTTAAATCCTTCATTTATTTACCATTTCATTTCAAACCTAATTATATGAACACCAATCTTTTTTTGTTGTTGGTATTTTTCTAATGATTCAAACAGCTAAAAATTTAATTATTTTCTTCTGTTTTAATTATTACGATAATTACGGGAAGTAAGCTTGGTACACTGGTTGTACATACCCTTCTGAACTTAAATCCAGGAGAGTCGCCACCGATGTGTTTATCATTGAGGTTCCAGATGTCAAAGACAGGGTTTAAAATGTTGCCATTGCCGTCATATTTGACACTAGCAGCAGAAAAGTAGGGCGCGTACTTCTTTGATGCCAGACTGGGACATCTCTCCATCTTGCTGTATGTAAAGTCCACCTTCATCAGATATTTGTTGAGGAAGTCCTGGGATGCCATATTTCTGAGTTGTGGGCATGCTGTGTTAGCCTGGGCTCCTGTGCACAGATCATGCTGGGCGTTACGTAGAGCTACAGCGTAGGAATACACTGCATGAACAGCTGGCTCCACAAAACGATCCTGGATGAAATTACTACGCTTTATAGATTCATCTCGGATAATACATTGTTTGTTTTCATAGCCTGCTGTAAGAACTCCGGATGATATGAATGAACATTTATTCTGTTCGCCATACCATTCTTGGAACCAGGGGTTTTCCTTCGAGGGATGCGTCTCATTAATTCGAATCCAGTGATCTTCAAATTCTACAATGTATCTGGATGTTGGTATGATTGAAATAATCCCTCTTGGGTACAAATTAGGTTCAAACTGTTTATTCAGAGAAATACTGTCTGTGAATATCCACTGAAGTTTTCCCATACCAGTCTTAGAGTTGCTATGTTCAAGCAATGAGTATGCCACTGGTGAAGTGCCAAAGAATAGAACACCAACAGCTTGAGCCAGGAGCAAACGATCAAGAACATCGTTGATGGCTGCCTTGTTGGTGATAGTCGGGGATGTGGCAATGGCTGATGTCAGACAGATCCCAGCTCGGACAAGTCGTGGATGGAATTCCTCAAAGGACTGGCGACCATGGCTATTTTCTGTGTACACAATGCTGATGTACTTCCACTCCAATTTCTGGATTACTTCCACAATAACCTGCATTGATGTAAACAAAGAAATTATATCACATCATCCACATAAGACTATATTTAGAACAGAGCACTGATGGAAACCTCCTTTGCATTGGCGATGCAGTGTCTTACAGTTTGGATCGATTTTTATTTTGTTATTTTTTATTAACTATTAATATTATTTAGAAAAAAAAAGAAATTAAAAAAATATATATAATACTTGCAAGTATGATCTTGCCTCTTTAACACCAGTCTGCTAGTCCCAGACTAGTAACATTGTCTGAGGACAGAGTTTTAACATTACTAGTCTTCTTGGACTAGCAGATACTTTATAGTACCTAATATATTTACGAATATCACCATTTATATGTTTGTATATCTAATACAAAGGATAGGTTCCGTACATACATGAAGATCGTGCAATGATTTGATAGAATCTTCTAGAACGTTAAGGTTAGCAAAAACTCAAGGAAATGGATTCGCTAGAGTTTGAAGTATTGATAAAGAATATAATACATGTATTTTAGAAAAAAATTACATTGGGCATTAGAGTCGCTTTCAAGATTATTTCACTTATATCACATCACGACTTGTCAGTTTAGGGGAGGAAGAAATCCTCAACATCCGTAGCTCTGAATGTTGCAGTAAACCTGCGAGCACTGGCTGGTACTGACAAGACCAAGGATGATAACCGCATTGCCACTCTACAGACATCGCATCCTATCAATATCGCATCAGAAAGGTAACTTTCGCGAACATTGATGCCAGGC
>JAUTBT010007541.1:0-25651 GCA_032361225.1 Lepetodrilus schrolli
ATTATTTAATTAAATATGGTTTTCTTTAGTTATTTAGGTTTCAGTACAACTGTAAAGTCGGTAGATTAATTAGCTGTTTACTGTAAAGACAGTAGGCCTCACTAACATATACTGCATCTAGTTTTATTGTAATCAAATAGTAAAAGTATTAAGTCCTTGGTTAATTCATTCAGTTTGTAAAATGCATGATTGGTTCTGAAAATGTCTTTTGTGTCCATTTCAGGTGAAAAGGAACATTACAACATCAACTTGGAAGATGAAGTTGTTAGAGGGTCAATCATTTTGCACAATGTAAGTACATAATAAAAATACTTGGAAATGGCTTCCATATTAGATAATGATAAGTTTCAAGCAATGTTTGGCTGCAAATATTTTATTAAAGCAACTGGCAATAATTCTGTATCAACCCGATTGGATAAATATGCCGGGCAAAGAAAATTTCAGTACTTTCTTGGTAGGAAATAATTCGTTAACGCAACTGGCAATAATTTTGTATTAGTTCCTTTCTAATTATGCATACTATTGATTTCCCTAGGGCGAGAAGATGTGGCCACCCCCGCCTCCCCCACCCCCAACCCCAGCCCAGCTCGCTGCCATTGAGGCCGCCAAGCCTGTGGTGAAGGAGCCACCTCCACCCCCCAACTACTTCAAAAATACTCTAAATGAATCTCTCATGTACACAACTGGTCTAGGTGGAGCCATTGGTAAGGGTTGTTTAGTTGAAATGATGGTACATATACTGATGGGAAAATATTAAGCAATATTAACTTTATGGTTCATATACTGATGGGAAAATATTAAGCAATATTAACTTTATGGTTCATATACTGATGGGAAAATAATAAGCAATATAAACTTTATGGTTCATATACTGATGGGAAAATATTAAGCAACATCAACTTTATGGTTCATATACTGATGGGAAGATATTAAACAACATTAACTTTAAGGTTCATATACTGATGGGAAAATAATAAGCAACATTAACTTTATGGTTCATATACTGATGGGAAAATATTAAGCAACATCAACTTCATGGTTCATATACTGATGGGAAAATATTAAGCAATATCAACTTTTTGGTTCATATACTGATGGGAAAATATTTAGTAACTTCGTATTTAGTAATTTTGTGAACTACAAACAGTCTACTATTGATCTATAATAATGTGTCATTATTTTTTAAGGTCTTGGAATGGCCTCCCCTAACCCTGCTTTCGCACAGATGGTGACCACATTTGGCCTGTCTGGTATTGTGGGTACGTATTTACCAATTTAATAATATTATTTGTATGGTATCACTGACGAGAAGTTAATATATTTAAATAATCTGTTAGTGGCTCACCCCAACAAAAAATTTAGGACAAATTACACTTCATGCTATTAGTTTACAAGTGAAAGCATCTTGAAAGCGACTTAAATCCCCAATCAAAAAAGTTAACTTTGGCGGATCAGAAAATTCCTAGAGAAATTGATGGGTCTGTCAAATATGCAGTTTGTGTGCTTCGGGGTAGACACTGACAAAGTAATTATATTTCTCTTCCTCTCCAGGTTATCACACAGTGTGGGGCGTGACCCCTGCCCTGCATTCGCCACTGATGTCAGTGACCAATGCCATCTCGGGGCTGACGGCCGTGGGAGGACTGCTGCTGATGGGCGGCGGGTACACTCCCAGCTCCACCGTGCACACCCTGGCCGCTCTCGCCACCTTCATCTCCTCCATCAACATTGGTGGCGGCTTCGTCGTCACGCAGAGGATGCTGAACATGTTCAAGAGGCCAGGTGGGTCGATCGTCAACCACCGCAGCAGGTGGCAGGTATTTTGGTAGTTATCTGTGCAGTACTGCATGCAGAGGGAAATAAAACAATGTTCCGTCTTTTGTCGAGTAATTGAATTAGATGAGGTGAAAAATATAACTGATCAATGAATTATATATCTTGTGTTCCCAAGTAGGGTCTCATCACGAATACTGAGCCCAAAAAAGCAAATGTATTTGGACTAAATGAGACTTTGAAATGGATTTAAAGAAGGTAGGGAACTGCAGTTTTTTGGTATGTTAATTATTTGAACTTAAGCGACGACACATCAAACAGCAGTATTTCTAATCACTTTATTTGAGCAATTACTCACTACATGATGGTGACCTAAAGTCAAAACTGGACCTAGGTATTGGGGGTGTTTAGCACCAAGACATGCCGAGTAGCACTGATTCAGAATGATTTGCAGGGTGACCCAACCTTGAACAATTCCCAGAGACGATGATTGGGCCATGACATGGACTACATAGATGACGTAACCGTATTTTGTCCATTATTCATTTGTGATGTATGTCACTCGCATTGCTCCTAATCGTGGACGATCTACTGTTTGTTCATCGCTATGTACACGTCCTTAGAGTATGTATTGCCTGTTTGCTGCAACCAAACACATGTACAACTTCCGGTACGGCTTGTGCAGCTTCTAACCCAAACATGACCTGTCCCCGATTGATAATCAACAGTCTACAGATTTTAAAATCTTTGTTAAATCTTTGTTTTCTGCAGATTTGTATGTTTTTCTGTGTGCCATTCACGTGAATTTGACGCCCATGATCTTCTACACACTCATTTATTGCTTTACACAAGTGTCCATACATGCGCACCATTTAGTATAACCAAGCACCAAGTTCTTGAAAACACATGCCAGCATATTGCCTAGACATACTTTACCAAAAAAAATATTTTAATATGCAGTAGGTTTTTGTGAGGAACTTTGTAATAAAATCAGTTTTTTTTGTTTGTTCAGTATATATGTGTGAATAATAAAGGAGTAAGGGGAGACAATTTTAACACATTTAACTTAATTTCATGGAAATAATTTGTTTTCTCTTCTTGGAGAATATCTCTTTTTTTCTTTTCTTGGTTTCTTATCTTGGGATTTTTTTCGTTTGTTTTTCTCATGTGAGAATAATTCTTTTTTCTTGGGGAACATATATAGACAGAGAATATATTATTTTATTTTATTTTCAGATGACCCTCCAGAGTACAACAAACTGTACGCGATCCCCTCTGTGACCTTCCTTGGTGGCTACGGCTACACCTCCATGTCTGGCAACTACCCTGAAATCCACCAGATGGCATACCTGGCAGCAGGACTCTGCTGTGTCGGTGCTCTCACAGGACTGTCATCTCAGAAGACGGCCAGAATCGGTTAGTTCACATTTGTAAAACCAGCGCTGTAGTTTGCATTGAAGTATGGTTTGACTTTGATTGCTATTGGTGAGGACACAATCCTGGGAATCCTAGAAAGAGGTGTATCCTTAATCTACGCACTCCCAGCTTTCCTATGATAAATAATACGGGTATACCTCTCTAGGGGTATCAAATAACCAAAAATTCAGGGCTTGTTTCCTCGTTTACTATTGAATTGATCTAAAGTCATTTAATGGATATTCTTAATGTTATTACATTTTATAGTGGCCACATTTATAATAAGTAGGATTAAGACATTTTTCAGCCAGAAAGATTTGTTCCATATTTGCAATTTAGTGGTATGTGTAAAAATAAAATATATTCACCCTGTATTACAAATGTTATATACAATAGATTTGTCTTATTTTGGGGCAGTTGTTAGCGCAGTGGTAGAACGCTTTGACTTTGGAGCCAAAGGTCCCGAGTTCAAATCCTGTCCCGGGGGCCCGTCATCAATGTTCGCGAAAGTTACTTTTCTGACACGATATTGGTAGGATGTGCTGCCTGGTGGCAATGCAGTTATATCATCCTTGGTCTGTCGTTGGTTTTCGCAGGTTTACTGCAACATTCAGCGCTACAGATGTTGCAGGCAGGTTTCCTCCTGCCCTAAACTGACAAGCCGTGATGTAAGTGAAAGAATCTTGAAAGCGACTCTAAACCCCAATTTAAAAAATAAAATAAAAACTTGATCTACTGTACTACCAATTTGCACCGATAGCGTTACGTATACTGGACAGTCCAGGACAGAGGTGTGTACAGGATGGACAAGAAGACTGGGACCAACAGAGAGACACTGCTGAGCATCATTTTCCACCCCATCGTCACAGTGTTATATCGCTCCCGTGGACAGCTA
This sequence comes from Lepetodrilus schrolli, assembly GCA_032361225.1. Classification (NCBI taxonomy): domain Eukaryota; kingdom Metazoa; phylum Mollusca; class Gastropoda; order Lepetellida; family Lepetodrilidae; genus Lepetodrilus; species Lepetodrilus schrolli. Next base: position 4,085 of record JAUTBT010007541.1, read on the forward strand.
CCGGGTACCGCTCCAAAACCACTTTATTGGATACTAGTAGTGTCAATTCACGTTTAATGATTGTATCACAAACTGCAAGAGTTTCGTAATGAATGAGTTTCGTTAAGCCTTCGGATTAATAAATGTAATGTATGTTTTAATAACAAAATTGGACGACCTCATCCTACTGAGCGGCCATGCCAAACGGCAATGCATACCTTTATCCGCCACTGACGGATGTAAGCATTTTGGCATGTGTTTAAGAGGAGGATTTGACCGAAGCAACTTCTGTATTTCATTCAGCTGAAAGTCCTTGTGGTACGAACAATGGTGGATGTCTGATTTGCCTTCCTTCAAATGACGGGTCCGATGGGAGGGGTTACAAGTGCACGTGTCCAGATAGCCTCGTTCTGGGAGATGACGGGAAATCATGTGGTAAATTAGTGGTCTCTGATCATCGACCTGGTGCCCCGAGCACAGGGAACCAGGTCGTCTGATCATGAGTATAGGACACGTCATGGAGATATATCTCGCATTATCTCGCATTCACGACGAGATCTTGAGACTAAATACATAACTCTTACTTTTAAACCGTGCCTTTGCGTCTCGCTAGTTCACTAATTGATTCACATGACCCCGAGATTACGAAACGTTTTGAGTCCGATTTCATACTCAAGCTCAAATTTTATATGTGGATTTGTGAACAAAACCGTGAGTTGAGCAAGTGTGGATTTGTGAACAAAACCGTGAGTTGAGCAAGTGTTTGTACTCAAAAAGGTTTCGTATTCGCGGAGGTCTCAACAGTGTGTAAGTTGAGGAAAAATGCTCGTGGACTGGTTTAGGAGCTCCTAAATAGTTAATTAGGAGACCGTTGTGAGACCGTTTCACAACGACATCCTAAATTTAGGAGCTCCTAACTTTAGGACCCAGTTTATCACCTTGTAAGTTAGATGTCGATTTAATAATGGATAAGACTTGTGACGTCGTCGTGAAACACTTGTTACGAGCTGATAACCTTTAGGACTGATTTAGGAGCTCTTTAATAGTTAGGAGGCCGTCGTGAAACTGGGGCCAGGACTTTGTACAGACGTATGTGAACGAATTTCGGGGGGTTGCGGGTTAGGGTTAGGGTTAGGGTCACCAATGGCATATCTGATCCATATAGCCTGTAAGGGTTCAAATCAAGTGAGATTATGTCGAATGTTTATTATTACGATTGCTATTTAGTTGGCACAGACAAAAGAGGGGGCGCACCTACTGCACCCCTCCATCTGTCTCCGCCCCACTATCATATGTATCTCTATACCGGATCTGAATCGAAAAATACGAAACTAAGACTGTTCTTTGATTTCAGCGCCTTACTGTACCCCGAAGGGATATCAATGCGCAACTCGAGGCACGTGCAACATGGGGGTTAAACCATGGAGATGCACGTGCAACAACGGACGAACTGATCCGCTCTGCGGTGGTGAGTTGTGTCCCTTTCTGTCTTCCATATAGAGGATATTACACGATGTTCTATTTAATATCAACTTATGTCCCGAGTGTAATAATTTTATGCCGGAGCTTTATTACGAGTTTCTACAACACGATGTGATTAATTGTGTTTCAGCTACCTCCATCATCGTGTCGACCACATCACTCATCGCTATGCTGATTAGTTCTTATCTGCTGAAGTAGATATGACGTCATCAGCATCATTTGCAGAGAATCAACTATTTATTATATCAATATACACCGAAGTTCACTTAAAATGGCAAGATCAATTTATTTATTTTTTATTTTTTATTTTTGAATTGGGGTTTTGATCATTTAACTTATGGTATGGCTTGTCAGATTAGGGTAGGAAGAAACCCACAACATCCGTATTGCAGTTTGTTGCGTACTGACAGACCAGGGATGGTAACTATTACTTCATTGTCAATTATCTTTCTACATTATATTACTATTCAAGATATTTAATACTTATTCATGTGAACTGATCTAGATATCAAAACGAGACCTTCCCCGCATATTTCAAGATCACCGGCCGATTTATCATTGATTCCAATGGCTTACTAGATCAACATTAATACAATAAACACATTATTTAGATGTATTAACCGTTTCATATTATGTTGTTATACTAGTGGTAACACAACTACTTATTATGTTGTTATACTAGTGGTAACACAACTACTTATTATGAAAGAAGCGCACAGCTAATTGAGTCACACACACTTGACTGTAAAACGCACGTCCTTTGAAGAAATTCAATTTCTCCACTGTCACGTGTCAGAATTTAATTAATTTGGTGTTTTAAATAGAAGAAATATTTAAGTTTCCAAAAGGTGTCGTGATGTTATATGTTTTCACGAGATTCTTAATACTCATCATCTGCTATGCAACTGTTTACATCGCTGCTGTGAATTGGCAATATCGGAATAGTATGTTCAAGTTACAAACACTAAATGAAATTATCAACCCTACTGTATAATTGGGATCTTCTTCTCCTCTAATTGCCATAATCCACCCTTTCCGCAAATGAACATCTTTCGGGAAGGTGTCACGTTACTAGGCAATTCTCGCCATTCTCGGTGATAGTCTTGTTTTGGTATGATCTATTTATAGAGGGGGTCATATGAATACGTATTAAGAAAGGCAAATAGGGGAACTTATGAAAATAAAAAGATCTTCAAAAATTCTCTTACGCTGTTAAAGAAGGTAATGCCGAAAGTGACCTGTTCTAAATATACCATTGGCATTGGATATTTTTACTGTTCACAGTACCGCCGCTATGATGAGTTTGAAGAATCTCTACACAAGAATTGTGAAGTCACGATTATATGCGTAGCGATCGCTAATATAGTAGGTAGGACTTCGGAGCCAAAGGTACCGGGTTCAAATTCCGCCCCGGGAGCCCGGCATCAATGTTCGCGAAAGTTACCTTTCTGACGCGATATTGATAGGATGCGCTGTCTGTACCGTGATAATGCAGGTATACTGCAACATTATGCGCTACGGATGCCCTATAGTGACAAACCGTGATATAAGCGAAATAATCTTGAAAGCGGCTCTAAACCTCAATTTAAAAAAGGGAGGTAGGTGTAGTTAAGATATTTCTAGATTAGTAAACACAATCTGAAATGTTCTTACATGCCGTGGAAAGATAGTTGTACCAGAATATTCAATAACCTTATTAGTGACCATTGACGACTTACAAAGATGATCTTGCCACTTTAAGTAATTTAGATGGAAGTGATGTTGTAAACTGTAAAATTAGGTTCAACTTGCAAACTGCATGTATATTGGCTGGTAGGGACATTAAACTGGGCACACTGAGTTTTGTCTACCGAGAAATAAAGTTTTATTTTTTCAAAGTCGAAGGTCGCATGCAGACCCATATGACAAACAAAATATGTACCAAAGTACCACGATTTAAAGGCATATGGACTGAATTGGAGTATAGCATACCTATTATGGCTTTTGTTCCTCAAGAAATCTCTTCCCCGCTCAATTTCAGGAGTAAAATGGTTCACGCACATCGCCAACAATAGACGTTATCATACTAGTATTCAATTAAATATACTATTTCGGGAAATAGCGAAGGCTGCCATTGGCTAACACTGGGAACAACTCGACTCAATGTAATTACGAGATGCACACAAATCATAAAATATTAAAATATTGAAAACCAGTGGGGACATGCGGAAATGTTTGTTGCCCACTATACTTCTATAGACAAATCAAATGTACATACAGTCAGATAAAAAATACGTTTGACAATGAAATATGTTAACAAACCGTGATTGTATGCCTTTAATATAACAGATGTAGAAATCCACATGTATAACAATACTATTAACCTCTAGTATACTATTTTAGAAAAGTATGTGTTATACGCACTACACCCCACCTTTGCTTATTATCATACTACATAAATTGTGATAATATTCCTAATCCTAAGTTTATAACATAATAATGTGTCTATATATAGCTACTGTACTACGGTTTCAATTAATATAGTAACTATACATTCTAGACAGATCATTCCTTAAAAATGGCCGCTGTTCTAATTTCTCCATCAGCTCTTTGAAGTCAAGTATCTGTTGAGCTTCCTTGACGTTAAGATACTCATCTTCAATTAATTTTATATTAAATTAAGCCGCATCTCTTTCCATTGCTCTTTAACAAAGTGAAAGCACATGAATTGTGTACATGCATGTATGTTCATTTATACTGTGCGTTTAACCCTCTCCATGCTGAAGGCAACCGGATATGCCCTAAATAGCAGTGACTGTGCCTAATCCAGCAGGGAGAAGGTTAAATAGGCAATCGGACAGTACATGATCTAAGTTCGTGTCGTCCTCGGTAACTCACGATGGTCACGTGAACTAGTAGAGCAGGAAATGTACAAAACTGTCATAACTGTGTATAGGTAGCTTTTCATATATGCAGGCATATAAGAAATGAATACATTGCCAATATATCTGGTCTACTTGTGAATATTTGCGTAGTGTTTATGACATTTGGACTCGATAGTGTATACTTGTTTGATTATGTCCAGTAGAGGCAGCCATTTTGAAATACAAAATGGTCGCCATATTAAATTCCTTATTGGTAATATACCGGGTCTGCATGTGAGAAGTTGTAGTTTTCGTGATATTTTTACTAGCTATTGTATACTGCATCATAGATTTCAGTAGCAATGTAACATCCATAACGGAAGGTATTTAAAAATCAAAATGGCCGCCACCCCAAGTTCACTATTGGCAATATCCTAGGTCGCAATGTGAGTATGTGTATATGTTTCATGTTATTTTGACTGATATACACGTTGCTTCATAATCTACAGTAACATGGTCACTAACACCAATCAAATAAACTAATATTTTTCATAAATGAAAATCGATATCTTCGATAAATATAGTAATGATTCTTCATGCCATGGTACACTCTATACAAAAAATTCAATTATTCACATGCAGACCAGTTATATCATGCATATTACCAATAACGAATTTGGATTTCGTCAAAATATCACGTTAACTGCACAGCTATCCATATGTAGACCATGTATTTTGTTATTAATGAATTTTGGATGGCGACCATTATATATTTCAAAATGGCGGCCTTTACTGGACATAATCAAATACACTATCGAGTAAAAATATGATAACAATTATCCAAATATACACATATTTGCCTTTTGTGTTTTCAAAATGGCGACCGTCAGCAGCGTCAGTTGACGTGTCTTCATGTATCATATGTCTACATATATGAAAAGCTACCTATACACCAAATGTCATGATTTTATGACAATGTGAACAATTCGGGTGGTCTTTATCTCTTAGCCGCTCTACTAAACATCCAGAGGCGTGTGGTAGCGCTGTGGTAGAACGTTGGACTTCGGATCCAAAGGTTCCAGGTTCAAATTCGCCCCTGGAGCCTGGCATCAGTGTTCGCGAAAGTTGGTCTGTAAGTACCAGCCGGTGCTTGCAGGTTTACTGCAACATTCAGCGCTACGGATGTTGCGCGTTTCCTCCTGCCCTAAACCGACAAGCCGAAATATATGTGAAAGGATCTTGAAAGCGGTTCTAAACCCCAATTATAAAATAAAATAAAAACATAATAAACATATTTTATCGGCCCCCGGCTACTTCCGTCACGGTGTTTCCCAAGCATTCGGATTGGTAAACACTGAAGGATTGTCTGAATATTAAATATAATGAAGTGATACTACAGCAGCATACACAGAAACACACGACCATGGCCTGTTGACATCAGTCCCGGCCAAAATGGACAACCTTGCAGTTTTCATCTGCGTGTCACAGATGAATACAAAGGAAAAGGTCAGCCAATCAGAGATCCTCCTAATTTAAATGTGTGCCGATATTCCCGCACCGAAAAATACGGTATGTTTACATGACGACATGAGAAAATGCCCGCCAACATTGAAAACCACGAGCTTGAGTTTCTCTCTATATAGAACATACGACACTATACCTCGTTACATAAGATTACCCAAAATATACCAATCTCAGGAATTCAATGTATTTCTATACTGGTGGCTATGCTATAAATAAAATACTACACGGAAGCCGAGATTTGTCTGATGAAGTAAATAATAATATTCTCCAATCTGTCCACGATTTCTTCATCAAATCTCATAGATTTAAGCTCTGAGCATATGTTAGCGTTTTGTAATTGAATGTATTATATTAATTAATGTGATACCGAACATTTCTGAAAGTTGGTCAGTGAACGTAATGGTGACATATGTATCTTTAGACATATACTTTTGTTTTACTTCAATGTTACCTTCATTAAGCAAATGTATTATGTATTATATGTATCATTTCTTGAGGAGCGGTATAAATATAATCTGTACATCTTACCAATAAACTGTACATCTTACCAATCATTGTTCATATTCGTTTGAATAAAATATGTTTAACCATATTTTCAGGTAAAATACTATTAACCATGACATGTCAACAAACCGTGATTGTATGTCTTTGCCATTATTCTACCTTGTTTTTCACCGATATCTTGTTTCCTAATAAAACATGCACGTAATTTGTTGTTGTTTATATGTATCGCATTTGACAAACGTGATAGCCAGGCTCCTGTATCACTATTGGAGTACTCACACTCGCACTGCTCCGGTCTACGTAGCTGCTGGTGGGTACCAGATAGGATGAGATGGAATTTTCAATGTGAATCTTCTAGTGCCTGATCATGAAATGGCAGTTTGGGTTGTACACTCCCCATGGAGTAAATGACTGCACATTCCAGATATATTGTCATGGGTCGCGTTGCACGACGCTCTTGTAGCCCAAGTGTAGAGTCTTCTACAATTGGAATTGGGTTGCACGAAACTCTTGTAGGCTATCTGAATATGACAGCGCTACAACTATTGTAACGGCAGTTGTAAGTCCCTACAACTATTGTAGCCTACAAGAGCGTCGTGCAACTGGACCCTGGACAATAATAATTTAACGCGTTGAGAATGCTTTAGAACGTGGATATAGCGTAATATGTACGTGTTCGTATATAACTTACATTTGACTATCTTATTATGAAAACAGGTACTGTGTGGTCTTGGGTGAACACGTCACAATACTTGTAGGTTGAGGGGACGACTATATTTAGGCGCACGCAGGGTATAGAAACATACATATTTACCATGATGCTATAAACCTGCATATGGACTTGCACCTAATGTATGTTACTGCTAACACAATGTTTATAATTATTAGATACGTGATACACTATCAATGATGTATCATTGCTTTCAAAGCAAACTCATGTACTTGTGTACACGCTTTACAGTATACATAAATCATGTATCCCCTCATCAGTATGATTATGAATAACCTACCCGGAGAGTTATATTTATGATGTTCGAGGCAAACACGTTCATGAATACCATCAATATGCTAACCACTGAGTGTCTATTACTTTCTACTATAGTGCTTTTCATGACATCGACAGTGCCAGTCAGTGGATATTCTGTGGAATTACTGATCAATACAACCTCCCTCGCCCTGAAGATTTTTTTTATAGCAAGTGAATGGGTAGAAATAATACGACAATAATATCTGAACACGGTGTGTAATTTAAGCCTCGTTTATATGCAACCATTTGACCCTGTGTAAAATTTTAACCAAGTGTTATACTTATAACCAAAGGTCCAATTATCTCATATAAACGGGCCGTTTTGCATTTAACCCCAGGTTAAAAGAATAACATGGGTCAAATTTAGAAAAATATAAATATAAATATAAAGTTTCAATTTCCGTGTATACTTTTGCCGAAATGTGGGTTTATTCGGAGAGCAAATAGAGATAAATAGCCAGCTGAATTGGCGAATATGTGAACATGGTCCGTCTATTGGAAAGAGCCTTCATTAGGTCTTGGCTTGTGCGCAGAAGGATGGCCGAGAACCTGAAAGTATCCAGGATGCGTTCGATATTCATATGTTGGATATATGCAATCAATTTCACCGTAATTCGAGATACCGCTAAAAAGTAAAAGCCATGTGTAACAAATGTAGAGACACATTTAATCGCTATTTGATATTAGTAGGCGTTGAGGTGCTTTTTTTATTTTAAATGTTGAATTAAAGAAAAATGTATAAAAAACAAATAAAAGATAATAATAATAAATAATAAAAGATAAATAATAAATTCCATGTTATTTGTCTGGGTAATGTGGTTTTAACAGAATATGAAATGATCCCTTTAGACCAGGGACCTATGCAGAATTTCTCTTGCAACTTTTCTGTTATTTGTTGAATGCCATTATCAGGATGCCAGGCTTAACGATAAGGGAGGTAACTATAGTGTTCATTAACATAATGCATGCTCACTAGTTTGTCATCAATACAATCTGTATATGCCAGGGAATATAATTATTTACACATTATTTGGATATGCCCGTAAGTTTACAGAGTAAAAACAATAAATTGTATTTGTTTTTTATGTTATGTTCACTATACGTAAAGCGAATTTGCATTACCATCTCCGTACAATAGTAGCACGTGTAATGACCGAACATTCAGCGTCATGACAAAACATTTTAGTCCGGCAGAAGTAGGGATGAACCCGGTTTTGGAGTCTAAAGTTTTTTTTATTACTGATTTTGGTAGAGGGGACCTTCTAGATCACAAAGCTGGATGATGCCACTCTGGCATCCTTGGGCAACTTTTCTGTATTCACTATTGAAGTTTGGGTATATGACGCTAAATAAACTTCAATTTCAACATTATAGTGGATGTATAATACATGATAATACATTTTGAAATATAGTTATATTTCGGGGATTTGGAGATTATTTTAAAATATACAAAATGATAATTAGGAAAGAAAAGTGTAAAAAAAATCAAGATGGCCGTCAAATTGACAAATTTTTACGAAATATTCACGTTTTTTATTATAATTTAGGTATTCCCAGACTTGAGGTCGGCTGTAATATATTTTTAATTAACAGTGAAATAAAATATAATATCTCAAAGATGCCAACGTGGCATCACCCAGTTTTGTCATCTAGGCGGTTCACTCTATCAAAATGATCAATTAAAAATGCATTACAGCCGACCTCGATTGGGAATACCCACATTTTTTTATCAAAAACGTTAGTTTTTCGTAAAAATATGCCATTTTGGTGGCAATCTTGAATTTTTTAACACATTTTTTTCTTCTATTTAGAACTTTGTATATTTAAAAATAATCTCCAAATCCCCAAAATATAAATATATTTCAAATTAATTATTACTATTATCAACTATAATTGGTGAAATTGATGTTTATATAACTTCAAAAGTGAATAAAGATTTACCCAAGGATGCCTGAATGGTATCATCCAGTTCACCCCCCCCCCCCAAAAAAAAAGGGAATTTCTGCCGGACTATTTCGACTTGTTCGTATACTAGTATTAATGCTGGTTTATCATGTTGTGATAGGTATTCTTGTCATATTTCACATGTACATACTACTGTGGATATGTTTTTCCCAGGTAAAAATAATAAGTCGTGTCACTCAAATAAGAATATATTGTGCTGTTTTCAATACATATTTTTAAAGTTGTACGGTCATACCTGCAACAACACAAACTTGAAAGCGGCTCTAAAATCCTAAATAAATAAAATAAAAATATATATTGTGTTTTTTTTCACCATGCAATGAATAATTGCTCCTTTTACATTCATGTTGTGCAAAATTCTTGAATAATTTTCAATTCTAAATGCAAAAAAAAATCACCTCAACGCGATCTGTAATAATTACAGATAGCGGTCAAATGTGCACCTAAAATTATTACAGATCGCGTTGACAGTTACAGATAGCGGTCGCTCGCATCGCCGCTAAGTGTAATTTATTACAAATAGCGGCGTTATTACAGATGGAGATCTAACACCCCGGTCAGTGGATCTTCTCAACTCCTTGAATGATCAATAATGTTGTATGCTCTACTGCACTGTATGTTTGTCTCCTACTCTCCATGGGATAAATTGGGGTCAATATACAATCTACAATATGTATTAACAGTAGTTCAGTATCGAATATATTAACTGTGTCGACATCTTGTTGTTCGTGAATTACGACAAAACATGCATTAACATGTATTCGTATTGTCAACGTGGACGCCATTGCCAGTACTCTATTTAAGTATAACTCAATGTATTGTTAGCGGACTACGATGTATATGTTTAATGACTATTAAACAAACTGCGCTCCATTTACGAAACAAATTTACATCGAAACATATCATTTAATGAATTGAGCATCTATTTCGTTGAATACTTGAAAGAACATTAACCACGATTCATGAGTACGCTTATATAGTACTAGTGGATATTAAATATTAACCATTTCAGCATACATGTATTTTCAATATTAGCCTACTATTAACACTTGTTTGTTTTCGCAACCGCAGTAACCATTTCCATGATATCTGGTTTTATTGTCTGGGTGCAATAGCACAAAGCCTTGCCATTGGCTGAGAGATAGAAGACACCTCGTTGCCACAACAAGATGTGGTGTTCTGAGTCCATTCAAACAAAGGTGACCATGATATGAATACGTTGCTACAATAACCTATGCCTACCAACGGTTGCGAACGGCTACATGTGCATTTAAGAGGGCACGTAAAGGACGTTCAGCTAGATGATAGGTATTTCGTCAAAGGATCAACATCGTACCATGGCTTCTGTACAATTACTTGTAGCATTTGGTGAGTTTGTTTTCCTTTATTTTTGTGGCAAATTATATATGTAAAAGCTAGTACGTATGCCTCATGTGATAGTGAGACAGGAAAATCAAGGGACTTCGTCAATTAATTAACAATCCTTAGAAAAATAGATTGTATTATTTATGTTTGATTTTTGTCAGATGTAGGTTACTTGGATTTTGAATTCACCACAGTAATTCTAGTGTTAGTGTGAAAAATCTTGTATTAAAACTGTTTATCACCCGATACTAACTGAAGTAGTTAAAACACTTCAATAGTTTATGATTGGTCAATTCAAGCATGTAAAGTTTAAGGTAAACCGCTGACAAACAGTCTACAATTGTGATGTCACTTCGTCGTAACAATGATATGACCTTCCCATGCACATTAGCTTACGTATTGACTTCCCAGAACAAATTTTCAAACTGCTATTTTTCTTCCTAAATTACTTAAGAATGACATTGTGATAAATAGAATCTCCCCCTCGTTTGTTTTGATATCGTTGTTATCCTACTCGTTAATAATAGTAACGTAAATACTCGGCAAACCCTCGTTGTTACGTTACTTTTATCAACTCGTAGGATAACAACGATATCAAAACACACTCTGGTGAGATTATTTATATAACTACCACTTGTTTGAAACAATAATGCATAAAAGGGTGTACATACATATAACATTTAAAGGATAATATTCAAAATGATGTGAATTGTAGCACCTTCCCAGCCAATCTTGGCTCATGGGAAACTGATAATAACACATGTTAAACATAAAACGTATACACTAATAAGTATAATTATTATCATAAATATAATTGTAATGGGAAGAGACTTTCCTAAAGAACTAGACATGTATAGAAATATAAACAACTCAAAATCATTCGACGAACATAAGATTAAAAACCTCCACTATTACTTTCATATGGGACGGACGAAAGAAACTCGCTCACTGTGCTAGATATGTTTAACATTTTACTGTCGCTTCGATTATTATCATGTCGTGTTCTAGTATTTTGTATTAACAAAAATAGAACATGCTCTAAAATAGTTGGGATAATCGTTATACCGTGTGCGTGTTTCATTGGTTAATTTTACCAAATATATCCACAAACCTATTTTCTTTTAAAAGTAAGAATATTTCGTTTGAACATCTAATAATTATTACACATACATATTTTAACGAATGGACAACTCATGACGTCAGCATACATTGTCCTGTTATGAGAATTTCTAGTTTTCTTTTCAAAGTTTTATTGATAATGATATAATAAATAGAACATATTTCATGCGTCTAGTGAAATTGCATGTATCTTTCATCGAGTGACGTGGGAAATAAGATATTTTCACGAGTGGCGCAGTCACGAGATGAGAGGTACATGCTATTTCACTAGACATATGCAATATCCTATTTATATTATACTTGTATTATATAATTATCAACAAAAAATTTAATAGAAACTATAAATTTTCCCAACTGGACAATGTATGCTGACGTCATGAACTGCCAAACCGTCTACCATTGTGATGTCATCACCATCATAACAATGCTATGACGTCACAATGCAAATGTACGTTAGCTTTTTCATTGACATCCCAGTAAAAGCTGTATAAATGTGCTACTTTTCTTCTTAAATGACTTAGAATGATATCGGGTGATAATTAGAATCTCACCCTCGTGTGTTTTGATATCGTTTTTATCCTATTCGTGGATAAAGGTAACGTATACTGGGCAAAGCCTCGTATTTGCGTTAGCTCTACTTTTATCAACGAGTAGGATAACAACGATATCAAAACACACGAGGGTGAGATTCTCTCTATATATATCGACGACAAATACAACAAACATTTAAGAAAATGAATATCTTGACATCCAATGTTTACATCTTGGTGGTACAGTCGACCTAATAAATTTTATTCACACGACAAACCAGTTTAAAATGGTACCACGCATATCATGTTGGATATCACGTTAAAAGGCTGCTTATTTGCTTCTTCATGGCAACGACCCGAGGTCATTGGTGGGAACTACGGTTGTTTTTTTTCATTCAAAGGTCTCGGTGACGTCACAAAAATATGTTTTCCATGCAAACACACGTTATATAACGTTATTACAACGTTGTAATAACGTTATAACGTTGACACAACGTTATAATAACGTTATAATAACGTTTTATGTTTGCCGGGTTCTGAGATACATACTATGTTCATGCACCTCGTTAGATACGAATTGAAAACAACCCGTAAGATAAGCGGTATCTAACAGAGACCTGTTTAGTGTCCACCATAGCATGGATTTTGAGAATATACTTCTTCATCAAAGTATGGTCGCCCTTACTTCAAAATGGCAAATCTACAGTGAGCATATACCGGGTGATTACTTTGTAGTATGAACAGCCTGTATCACGCCCTGTCAATAATGTTGTTCTGGTTTTTTGGTTTCAGTGTTACTGGTGTTGGTAGGAACGATAAACGCGGCGGTCCACCAGTTCACGGAGACTTGTTTGGCCGGTGATACCTGTGGAACGGAAGCCGCGGCTGTGTGTGCGTCAACGGCTACCGTGTGTACTGGACAGTGTACGTGCAACAATGGTTGGTTAGGAAACGCTGACTGCTCTGGAGGTATGATTGGCAACAACAAGAACTTGATTCAACTGAATTCCCAGACATTTCGGCTGTCTAATGTCTAATACTATCTATCTCTATATATCAATCAATCCTCAACACATTGGTGGAGATCTTCAAAATAGCAAGAATGACAGTAATATAGTAAACATGTTAAAAACACGCTTAAAACATCGTTGCACATCATTGGGGATGGCCGATAATCAGAATATATATTGGGATTGGGTCAGCTTTCACGAAAATCTAAAGCAAATTCGGATTTGACATATCAATAAAAAAAAAATATATATAAAAAAACACGAGGTATATTTACATGAACACAACTATATAGAGTATAAACATATGTATTTTACATCGACGTATACTGGAACCTTTATCAATTTATTCAACAAGTTATGTTGAAATATACGATGAAGCATTTACATTTTTAATTGTAATTAATCATTCAGGTTGTTCAATGCAAAGAAATCAATCAAACTTATCGTTAGTCTTGTTAGCGCAGTCGGTAGCATACATGAATTAATTCTATATCAGTAATCAAATATTCGCTTCCCACGCAAGGCTCATATATTTACACAATACAGACAGTGATAGTAATTCCAAATGCATCCACTGACTGGGCATTGTATGCCCTCAGCCATGCTTCATATACCATATAATGCTTCAAGCGAGTATTATCCGATCATTACATGTATTTGTGAGCACTTAAAACCCGGCTCGCAAGTAGAGAGCCATGCTTCAAGTATAGATAGCATATTTACAAGTACAGAACACAATCATTGCAATTGACACGTATTTGATATTTCTAATGAATTATTATTATTATTGAATTTTCGAGATATGGGATGTCTGAGGGCATATTATATACCGTTAGAGTTATTGACGTCATATTTCCTTATTATTTCAGAGCCGATATGCACCACTGCGGGCAGCCAGTGTGGTTCTAAAGGAAGCTGCAATACGGCAGGTGTACCGAAGTGCGACTGCACGAATGGATACTACGGATACCGCTGCCAACTAGGTAAGCATCACTCGGAACATCTCGGAATGAGATAGTTTTTTATTTGATTTTTTTGAATTGGGGTTTAGAGTCGCTTTCAAGATTATTTCACTTATATCACGACTTATCAGTTTAGGGCAGGAGGAAACCTGCAACATCCTTAGCGCTGAATGATGCAGTAAACCTACGAGCATCGGCTGGAACAGACAAGGCCAAGGATGATAACTGCATTGCCACTCAACAGACATCGCATCCTATCAATATCAACATTTATGCAAATAAAAAAGGGCATATATTTGAAACACGTGTGGTGAACTGATCGTTCAGTCACTAGGCCTTAACCGAGGTGAACAATTCAACTGATCTATCAGTCACTGGATTTAAGGGAGGGGGGGGGGGTGAATTGTACAACTGATCTATCAGTCATCATTAAAGGGAAAAGTGGTCTAAAATTAAAGGTTAAAACTTAAGATTATTTTATTATATCGTTCTGTTTGGTGTAATTTGCGTATATGAATTGTAGAATTTAAACTCCTTATAGTTTTGATGTATTACGTCATTACATTTGTCCAACCACAATAATGCAGTTTATTTCGCGTCAAAGTAAAAAATGTATCACTCAATACTGTGTTTTCGCAGTAGATATCGCTTTCAAATAACAAGCGATATCTAACAAGCGAGATCTACAGCAGTAGATATCGTTTTACCAAATTAGTAGTTTATTCGATTGTTCTACCATTGTGATGTCATTGCTGTAGATATCGTTTGACCCAATTATTTGATTGTTCTACCATTGTGATGTCATCGCTACCATTGCCTCGTATTTTATGTTGATATATTTGATATTCCAAGACATTTGGGTGAGATTATCTATGTATCCACTAGAATACGCATGGTAAATTGGTTATCAAGATTAATTTATATAATATAAGTACATTTTAGAATACCGTTTTTCGTTTACTCTTAATGTTTAAAAGAATAGGATAATTCAACAAGTAGTTTATATTTTATTGACGTTTATACGTGTCCAACCACATGTATGCCCTTCACATTTTGTCAACGTCAAATGTTATATCACGTTATGTAACGTTACTCCGCATTAGCTTTGCATATAAATACTTTTAATTGAAGAAATCCTTTAACTTTATATTCGACAATTTAAGTCTCATGATCAGATTTTACTCGGATAGCCTATGTATGGAAATTCAATATAATGACTCTGAAATTGTTTCCATATATTTATAAAAGTTGTTTACATATTTCTCGACATTTTGCCACATGTCCGTAACGCCGCTGTCCCATGTCTGCAACAAGCTTATACATATGACCAATGTATGTCAGAGAGATTATGTACCAAGGGGAAGTAACTCAATGATGTTCAGAGAGTCACAAGGGACAAGGGTAGCACTCTAGTCTGTTCATGTCGCCACATCCCACTTAATTACTGTATATTGATCCCTGTTTTTCTTATGCACCACTATTTGGTGGGGTTTCGAAAATAAGCTGAAACTGTAACAGCAGTACGGTAATATAATTAATACGTTGTTTTTTTTGTAACAGCTCCAATTTGCACTGCTGGTGGCACCGAGTGCGGACAGTGGGGTAAATGCAGCACATGTGGGACTGCGCCGAACATAATGTACCACTGCAGATGTATGAAAGGATATGGAGGAAACCGCTGTCAAATAGGTATATACTAGAGAGCGAGAGAGTGTGTCATATTGATTTTACGACACTAGTGATTCCAAAGTCAATATTTGCCGAGCGAGGGCGAGGAAAACATTAACTTTGGAATCACGAGTGTCGTAAAATCAATATGAGACACACTTTCTTTATCCAACAACTTTTGAACGGAAATTCATACAACTCAAACGTATTCTCATGTGGAAGTTAAATAGGGAGTGGCGGATCAATACAAGCCAATGAAACCGTCTATCACGATGACAGGCGTGGGAAAATTGTGATGGAACCAGCCAATGAAAATCGTTCCAGGTGTTATGCACTACTAATGATTATTATCATTATTATCATCATTATCATTATTATTATTATTATCATTATTGTTATCATTATTATTATTATTAATAATAATAATATTATTATTATCATCATTATTATCATTATCATTATTGTTATTAATATTATTGTTATCAGCATTATCATTTTGTTATTAATATTATTATCATTATTATTATTATTATTGTTATTAATATTATTATCATTATTATTATTATCATTATTATAATTATTATTATTATCATCATCATTATTATTATTATTAATATTATTACTAATACTATTATTATCATCATTATTATCATTATTATCATTATCATTAGCATCACCATTATCATTATTATTATTATCATTATTAATATTATCATCATTATTATTATTATTATTATCATTATTACTATTATCATCATCATTATTATTATTATTATTATTATTATTATTATTATTATTATGCACCAAGTCAAACCTATGCATGATGTACAACGTAATAATACTATGCTCTCTAATATATGCCAGACCTATCCACCAAAAGCATGCCAATCGCAATTATGATATTTTTTAAATTCTATCAATATTGCTTTTGAATTTGTTTTCAGCGCCTATCTGTTCAAAGCATGGGGATTGCGGTAACCATGGAGTGTGCGATTATGCCATGAATCCCTACATATGTAAATGCAGAGATGGGTACGGAGGCGATAGATGCGATAAACGTAAGTTGCAAAAAATAATGTATTATTTTTTCAATCATGTTAAAATGGTGTTACTGTTATTGTACAATACGTAATATGCAGTGAAATATTATACCTAAATTTCTCTGTCCTAACTTTAGAATTGATCAGCCTAATTATGTTCCCCACCCTCGACTAGTCAGATGCGACTTCATACATTAACTGTGAACATCATATGTTTTACAAACTATGATTAGGTTATATTTCACTAGTGAACATTACTATTTTCACTATTTTATCAGTGTCATTGACTCATTACCATTCAGCATCGTTAATATTATTATTGTTATTATTATTATTAGTAGTAGTAGTAGTAGTAGTAGTAGTAGTAGTAGTAGTAGTAGAAGTATTAGCGCCGATATTACTACTATGTTAGTGATACTACTACTACTTCTACTATTATTATTAGTAGTAGTAATAACAGTAGTAGGAGTAGTAGTAGTAGTAGTATTAGCGCCTATATACTACTAGTAGTAGCACTAACTTACTACTACTACTACTATTACTACTATTACTACTACTATTACTACTATATTACTACTACTATTGCTATTACTACTATTACTACCACTACTACTACTATTACTTTTTTAAACATTTTATCAGTGGCAATATCATTCAGAATCGTTACTAAGCCTTATATATTAGTATTAGTATAATGATTACTATAGCGCCTATACTATACTACTACTACTACTACTACTACTACTACTACTACTACTACTACTACTACTACTATTATCATTAATATCATCATTATTATTAATAGCATGAGGATCGTTTATATTATTATCATCATCGACATCATCCATTTGTTCTGATTGCAGCCCCCTACTGTACAACACGTGGATTTGAGTGCGGAACGAGAGGGACTTGCGCCCAGTCATTAGGCCAACGTTCGCAGTGTAATTGTAATACCGGTTTCACAGGCCCCCTCTGCAGTAAGTTGATAACAATTCGTAATGTTCTGTAGTTGTAATGTTGCCGGTTTAACAGACCCCCTCTGCAATAAGTCTCAACTTTCAACATTTACGATGTACCAGAGTTGTACCAGTTGTTCGTGTTCGTTTATTCATTGAATATATTCTGTTTGACTTCTATTTGTCGTTACAACTATTGAAGGCTAGCTCGTTGTTAGTGTCGTAATTATATTTTAAAACGTTCGGCAATGTATTGTCACACGTGATTTGCCAGGTCATGACGTCACCATACATTGTCCGGTTAGGAGAATGTATAGTTTTCTATTCAGTTTATTGATAATTATAGCCTACAATAACATTATATAATGTATCTCTCATCTCGTGACGTGGGAAAAACCGATAGTCAGTCAGGGCTGTGAAATTACCTCCTTTCCCATTACACCAGTGTTCGAAATTACCGCTGGTCCGAAGGGCCCAGGCCAGTGAGCTTCATTTCAGTTTTGAAAACTTGAGTGTCCGTTGGGCCATCTAAATTTTAAGTGACATTTCCTCCTTCAAGTTCAAGATACATAAACCTGTTAGTGTTATCTGGCTTATTTTAACAATGGCAGGAATCTCAAACTTTCGGTTACGAAAAACGGAAGTAAAGCTGCCAAGACCATTCGGTTATAATCGGCTATCATCGGACTATTCAGTCAATACGTATGCTATAGCAAGGTACAGGAAGTGCGCTGAGTTTTTCAAATTGTTGACATGCTACTGGGAATACCCAAATTTTAATCAAAAACGTAAATTGTTCGTCACAGCGGAAATCTTTAACCCATACGCGACGAGGAATGATCAATCATGTCTTTCATGCTGCAATTAATTTTTTAACTCGTCGCGTATTGGTGAAAGATTCCCGCTGTGACGTAAAACAATAATTCACTCACTCACTCTAATTATAACTTTGTATATTTTTAAAATAATCTCCAAATCCCCCAAATATAAATCTATTTCAAAATCTATTATTATTATTATCCATCCACTATAATTGGTGAAATTGATGTTTATTTAGAGTCATATACCCAAACTTCAAAAGTGAATTTAAAGAAAGGTTGTCCAACGATGCCAGAGTGGCATCATAGTTTTGTGATCAAAAACGTCCCCTATACCAAAATCAGCAATAAACAGAACTTTATACTCCAAAACCGGGTTCACCCAATAAACAGGGTATTTCTGCCGGACTGCTTGTAAGCTAGATGTCGATTTAAGAAGGGACAAGGCTTGTGACGTCCTTGTGAGACACTTGCTACGCGCTGATAACTTTTAGGACTGGTTTAGGCGCTCCTAAATAGTTAAGAGGCAGTCGTGAAACGGGGGACTGGAGGATACTTGTTGTGATTACTAAACTAAAATGTCTATTTTTCAGGCTCGGCATCCAAGGCTGTCTTCACGACCCTGTCTCTATCTGTCATGGCTGCCGTCTACTTCCTGTTGCAGTAGACGATCGTAATGACTCAAGAACAAAATTCTAAATTATTTTCAATCCAATTTCAATGTGGAAATGCAAACAATTAAATCTTGGGAGAAAACTCGGCGAAGAGAGAGAGAGAGAGAGAGAAAGAGAGAACCAGAGACTGGTGTGCAAACATGCGAAAATATGCCAATGTCAGTTTGTAATTTCGAAATTCAAGTAATAAATTTTAGGCTTATGATGACATACATTTGAAATTTAAGTTATGTATATATTATATATATTTGCATCTGCGATATACGCTCATGACGTGGCCACGCAAGGGACGCCATCCATTGCCTTCACTGAACTGTGCTGTCATCCATATGGCTTGTAAGCCACCATACTGCTGAAGATGCCGGCTTTCCATCCTGTGTACATTTTTACAAACACATTATATACTTATTATTTTTATAATTGTACATGCGTATTCTTCTGAATTCATTGTATAGTATGATGTTCGAAAATTATGTATTTATTATTATTATTTGTGAGTAATAAAATATCAGTTTTGGTCTATGTTATGTGTAGTGCATTATTCTGACTATTACTATCCTCCTCTACCCGGTTTCTGAACGACCCCTATTTTAGAACAGTCGTAATTTACATTTATCGCAGTATAACGAGAGATATTATGCCATCAATAACACGGAATTGATCGGTAACTCCGAAATGCCCTCTATTTTCAAACGAAACGTATGTAATGAGTTAATGTTGTATATTAGAATATGCAGCATCATTGTAAATTACGAATAACACATAAACAGAATTAGAGAATAACCCACTATACGAGTGATTATGGAAAATATGTCCCGCGTGAAATTAATGTAATTTCCGTAATCACTAGCGTCGAGTGGTTAATTTCCGTAATCACTAGTATCGAGTGGGTTATTCTAATTATTCAATGTAATAATTTTACAGCCGAAACAATATGTTAGGAGAAACTCGTAGTCGAAAACGTGTACATTTCACCTAAGTTAGTTTTCACAACGAACATATTGTAGCTACGTATCTGTACACGTCCAATTAAGTCTCCGTTCACTAAGCTAAGTCGTTGACTGTAACCGGCGAAATGTTGCCAGGTTTGCCAGGGTATCCAGGTTTGTTTACCAACAGCAGGTTACAGAACGCAGCAGGCGAGTGTAAACGTACATCATGAATTAGTTTGAATGAACGCCCACTTGAATTTATCACTAATACCAGTAAATTATTTACAAATTAAATTCCAACATATGTTTTACATTTTTTAGAATTATATCTTAGAATGATATACGATAAAAACGTACGTAAATATTGCATCACACAATGATTGTGCGTTAATGAAATAGATTCGTTGAAGTCTTTGCGCGTGGGCAGAAGAGTTTCAATCGATCAGCTTCGAGAAACACAAACATGTGTAACCAGCACTGTTGATTATCGAATCGTTATTACACATTATTACACATTATTACACATTATTACACATTAGATATTCACCACGTTATTACACATTAGATATTCACCACGTATGCTGAGTAATACCCTTTGTTATATACTTAACAGTGAAAGACTGAGAAAAGTGATATCGTCACTGCAGTGATGAGAACAGTAATTTATTATATACTTGGCAGTAGGATAGCAGAATATATCAGAAATCCTTATATCATCATTCTGTAGAGTAGCGACTATATATATATATATATATATATATATATATATATAGAATATTAAACGATCTTCAGTGCGATACCATTTTTATAAAATGAATGAATGCTTTGTTATCTGACGAGTGATTCAGAAACCGCGCCGGCGGCATCGCCCGGGAGCTGAATTCCGAGGGCCGACTGGACGGGTCCACCCGCTTGCCTCTAGACGGTTTCACGTACTCATGAACGCCCAACATTGTTCAGGAGTTTCATAAAAATGTTATCACACTGAAGCAAATTTAGTGTTATATTTATTACACTACCAACCCTGACTAGAAAACAACTTGATTACAATGTGTTTATCATCAGGTTAAACTACATAGGACATGTCCATATATACTGTAAATCAGGAAATTAATGCGTCACTAATTTAATGCGACCTCAAGATTTTGGACATAAATGCGTCAACAATT
>JAUTBT010007552.1:0-45404 GCA_032361225.1 Lepetodrilus schrolli
CTCACGCCGCCCAGGCGTTACCTGGCACCCTGCCCATTGAAGCCCGGACTTTCCTCGCTTGTAAACAAGCGCGATTGCCTGGCTGACTCCGAGCGGAACTATAACATTGATTGCTTCAGTGAAACGGCCTGCTTGTAGAGTTCTTTTTTAGGCTTGCCTGTAATACGCGCTGCAGCTTGGCTCGCTTGTTTAACGCTCATATAATCGAGCAATACCTCAAGCAGCGGTCCTTCAGAGTATTCTTCGTGAGCCGATGCCTCACTTCCCGCCACGACAAGCACGAACTCGCCCTTGCGATGATTGGAGTCCACTTCAAGCCACGCCTCTATTTCAGCCACACTGCCACGATAAAACTGTTCAAAGGTTTTAGTAAGCTCACGTGCAATTACGGCGCGCCTACCCGAACCAAAGACCCGACCAATGTCTTCAACACTCGCTTCAATCCTGTGTGGAGACTCATAAAACACAAGCGTACGAGACTCGCGTACAAGCGTCTTCAGGTATTTCTGACGAGGCCCAGAACGCGCAGGTAAAAACCCTTCGAAGACGAAGCGATCACAAGGCAAACCCGCAGCAGACAGCGCTGTAACCACCGCGCTCGGCCCCGGGATTGGTACAATACGAATCCCAGCCTTCCCCGCCGCAACCACCAATGGAAAACCTGGGTCACTGAGTAAAGGAGTGCCCGCATCCGACACTAAAGCAATGGAGCAACCCTTCTCTAGTTCCGTCATTAAGCGCAGCGTTTGGCTTGCCTCATTGTGAGAATGTAAACTAATGAGTCTTTTTTTCACCCCCAAATGTGCGAGCAAACCTCCGGTATGACGCGTATCCTCTGCCGCAATCAGGTCAACATTACGTAGAATTTCAACGGCTCTGGGACTACAATCGGCGAGATTTCCAATGGGCGTTGCCACCACATACAAGACACCTCCATCAGGGCTTTGTCGCCTTTCGCGGGGATCAGTCAAGACACTCACCGCAACGTATTATAAAATAATGCATTTGTTTTGGACTATGGTACTGCTCATGCGGCAACTTCTACCCTTCTGGGTTAACAATAAATACAGTCTTCGCCACTTCTATATCTCTGTGGCGCTTGTTGTGAGCATATTAGGCCCAGCGCCGAGCAATGCCAAATCACAGCCCGTTGACCCACTCGCCAATACCCCTGTCGCACAGGCGCAAGTCTTAGAAAAACAAAAAAACTATCAGCAAGCAATGGATATGTACCTGCTGACCGCAAAAATGCTAACGCCCGACAAACGTGGAAAATGGCGCACCAAGGCAGCAGAAATGGCGTTGCGAGCAGGAAACCTTTTGCAGGCTAACAAAATTGTCGAAGATACTGATCAAAATCAACTTGAGGCCCTGCCCCTTGCCAGATTGCGCTTGGTCGCCGCGCATATTGCACGCGCTAACCGGGATTATGAGCAGACAATCCAACTGCTCGACTTTCCGCGCAAAGGCCTACCAAGAGGGATGAATAAAGAGATTCTCTCCCTGCTAGGCGAGGCACAGCAAAAGACGGGCAATAAGCAAGCACACACTACAATTCTGATAGAACGCTATGGTCAAAACAATGATAATAGCGACCGCTTGTGGAATGAGCTGATGGCGTTTCAAGTTCAAGATTTATCTCGTTGGTTTGGAGAAACCAACGACCGTCTCGAAAAAGGATGGGTCGAACTCGCCTATATTGCCAAAACAGCCCCTTCTAAAGAAGCACTCAACAACACGCTGCAAAAGTGGCAACAAATCTACCCTAAGCATCCAGCCAATCGAGAGCGCTTAGAAGCCGTACGTAATCAACAAAAAATCGTCCCTGGCGAACTAAACCAGGTTGCGGTTCTACTGCCCACCAGCGGCCCTCTTAGTCATTTAGCCAATGTCATCGTTGACGGTATTATGGCCGCAAAATTTAATCTGCCTGATTTAGAAATGGAGGTACGTTTTTACGATACCAACGCCAGCCAAGATATATATTCTCTCTATGAGCAGGCTGTCTTCGAAGGCGCAGAACTGGTCATCGGCCCCATGTCTAAACCCCTCGTGGATATATTGGCCACCAGCCCACTGACGGCACCGGTACTCTCTCTTAACTACGGCAAAAATGCTGAACTATACAATCCCAATCTCTATCAGTTCGCCTTGTTACCTGAAGATGAAGCCCGACAGATCGCCGAGCGAATTATGCAGGACGGATTGACCCAAATCGGCGTTGTTGTCCCCGACTCTCCTTGGGGAGAACGCATCTCCCAAGCATTTAACGACCGCAGCATAGAACTTGGCAGCACGATCGTCACCACCGCAAAATACGGAACGCAAAGCCGTGATTTTTCCGCAGTGATCGAGAGAGCTTTCAAGCCCAGCGAGGAAGAAGGCAATGGCGTAGGTGCCAGAGCTATCTTTCTAGCAGCCGCCCCTAAGCAAGCACGCATATTAAAACCCCTCTTAAAATACCACTACCTCGGTGACTTACCCACTTATGCAACCTCGCATATATATTCCGGCCCATTAAGCAACAGCTCTAACCGCGATTTAAATGGACTGATTTTTTCGGAAATTCCGTGGCTACTGGTAGAAGACGATGATAAAAGCAGCGACAATGGACTACCACAGGCGGAAGATTTGGATGAGCTGACCCGCCGCCATCCCAGGTTATTTGCCTTTGGCTACGATAGCCTTCAGCTGGCTGCAAACCTCCATAACCTAGTGCAATCCTTCCAGGTGCTGCACGAAGGCCTAACCGGCAACCTCTATATCGATAACCACAATCAAATCCACCGCAGGCTTGGCATGGCTTACTTTTATCGAGGCAAACCCGTTATGTTGTCGCTACCACTTACCGGCGCGCCAACGAACGAAGCTACCCCTCAAAACGAGAACGAGCCCTCACCCGTTAATGAAAAGCCAGCGGCTCGGCAATAAGGCCGAGCAACTGGCGCTGAGGTATTTGCTTAAGCAGGGCTTAAAGCATCTCGAATCAAACTTTCGCAGCCGCTATGGTGAAATTGATCTGATCATGTTGGATCAGGAAACATTGGTATTTATAGAAGTCCGTTACCGCAAGCAATCCTTCCATGGTGGTGCGGCTGCCAGTGTTGATCACCACAAGCAACAAAAGCTCCTTAAAACCGGGCTAAGCTACCTGCAAAAGCACACACCTGAAGCCATTTGCCGGTTCGATGTCATCGCAATAGAGGAAAAAGGCAAGCTGGAATGGATCCGAAACGCATTTGAAAGCGATGGTTTCGTTTAAGTATGAGGTAAAATCTGCTACTTTCCTTGGTTTGAATCCCAGCGAAAAAACCAATGACCCTTCCTACAAGAAAAATACTCGTCACCAGCGCCCTGCCCTATGCTAACGGTCCGATTCATTTGGGGCATTTAGTTGAGTACATTCAAACCGACATTTGGACACGTTTCCAAAAAATGCGCGGTAATGAATGTCATTACGTCTGCGCCGACGATGCCCACGGTACACCCATAATGCTCAAGGCACGTCAGGAAGGCATTACCCCCGAAGCACTTATCGAACAAGTCTATAAAGAACACAGCGCGGACTTCGCCGATTTTATGGTGGACTTTGATAATTTTTACAGCACCCATTCCGATGAAAACCGAGAAGTTGCAGAAGGTATTTATAGAAAACTTCGCGAACGTGGCTACATCGAAACCCGTAGTGTCATGCAAGCCTACGACCCCGTAGCAGAAATGTTTCTGCCCGATCGGTTCGTCAAAGGAGAATGCCCAAAATGTGGGGCCGCTGACCAATACGGTGACTCCTGCGAAGCTTGCGGCGCAACCTATAGCCCCACCGAATTGAAAAACCCGATATCGGCTGTATCGGGTAGCGCACCCATTGAAAAAGAATCCGAGCAGTATTTCTTCCACCTGAGCGCATTCGAGGAAATGCTGAAAGAGTGGCTAGACAGTGGCGCGGTACAGACGGAGATCGCCAACAAACAAAAAGAATTTTTTGAATCAGGACTAAAAGACTGGGATATCTCTCGTAATGCACCCTATTGGGGCTTTGAAATACCCGATGCCCCTGGTAAATACTTTTACGTCTGGCTGGATGCCCCCATGGGTTACATCGCCAGTTTCAAAAATCTTTGCGACCGGACAGACCTGAATTTTGACGAATACTGGCACGACGCTGAGCACACCGAGCTATACCACTTCATCGGTAAAGATATCGCTCGCTTCCATACATTATTCTGGCCAGCCGTTCTAGAGGCATCTGATTATCGTAAACCAAACGCCGTTTTTTGCCACGGATTTCTAACCGTCGATGGCCAAAAGATGTCCAAATCCAGAGGCACCTTTATCAAAGCGCGTAGCTACCTGAACCATTTAGATCCAGAATACTTACGCTACTATTTTGCCGCCAAACTAGGGCCAGGTATTGATGATATTGACCTGAACTTAGAAGATTTTATGGCCCGCGTTAACAGTGACTTGGTCGGCAAGGTGGTTAATATCGCCAGCCGCTGCGCCGGATTTATCAACAAGCGTTTTGACGGACAGCTTTCAGCCTTAGACGCTGAACCAAACTTGTTTGCTGAATTCGCGAACGCGAGTAGCAGTATTGCCGACCATTATGAAAAACGCGAGTACGGTCGAGCTATGCGGGAAATCATGGCACTTGCAGATCAAGCCAATCAATATATCGACGAGCAAAAACCTTGGGTAATCGCAAAAGAAGAGGGTAAAGAAAAAGAGCTTCAGGATATCTGTTCTGTGGGTATTAACCTGTTTCGACTACTGGCATTGTATTTGACACCCGTCCTGCCCGAACTGGCAAAAAAAGTAGAAGGATTCTTGCCCGTTAGCTTGCTCAGCAACGATGCATGGACGCAAGCCCCCACCCCAATGCTTGATGTGAAAATCAGCCCCTTCAAGCATCTAATGCAAAGAATTGACCCGAAAAAAATCGATGCCATGGTCGAGGAGAGTAAAGAGACCTCTTCCGTGCAGGGAACAAGCACCAGAAGCCAACAAAAAACCGAAAGTGAAATCGAGCCTGTTGCCAGCACCATCGAGTTTGACGAGTTCGCCAAAATCGATTTACGCATTGCCAAAATCATTAAGGCTGAGCATGTAGAAGGTGCCGACAAACTTCTTCAATTGACGCTCGATATCGGCGAAGAAAAAACCCGGAATGTATTCGCTGGAATTAAATCAGCCTACGACCCAGCCGAACTGGAAGGTCGCATGACGGTAATGGTCGCCAATCTTGCACCACGCAAAATGCGCTTCGGCCTTTCGGAAGGCATGGTGCTAGCAGGTGGCCCAGGCGGCAAAGAACTGTATATCCTAAATCCGGATGAAGGTGCGAAACCCGGTATGCGGGTTAAGTAATCTAGTGTAGTGTTTCGAGATCCCACATGCTAAAGCGATTTTTCAAACCCAAGTGGCAACACCATAACCCTGCCGTACGCCAACGCGCTATCGCCAATATTTCCGATGAAGCAATACTCATCGAAATTGCGAATACCGACGACAATTTCGAGGTTTGCGAAACGGCCATTTATAGAATTTCATCCACCACCACACTCCTAAAAGTTACTCCACCCCAAAAATCACAGACAACACTCAATAAACATTTTTCAAAACTAATAGAACAAGAAGCAGCTCAATTGGCTTTTCTCCCCAGTATCGCCTCTCGACTGCGGCGAATTAATAACCTCGAATTAAATAAATCTGTTGCAGATAATGCACAAGACATACAACTGCGCGAAGCCGCAATTGCGCTTATTCCAGATAAAGAACAAACCCTTCTGGCCCACTACACCCTGAAAGACCCCAGTAGTAAAATTCGCCAAGCTACAGCACAACGTTTAAGTAATGAAACACTTATACGCGACACATTGAAGCAGCTAGGAAAAAAAGACAAACGAGTAGCACAAGCCCTGCGCAGTAACCTCGATATTCTAGAAACCAAGCAGTCGCAACAGAGGGAAATTGAAAGCATTATTGAGTTGACCAAGCACGTTGGCCACAATGACCAATGCCGGCGCAACCAAGCACAACTTAACACCCTGAAAAATCGTTGGAATCGCCTCGATAATGTCGGCTCGGAAAACGCCCATCTTTTTTCAAGCGCTTGCGCCAGCGCCCAAAATCGCATTGATGATTGGCAACAAAAGCTGGAGTCTCTCAAACCCCTGATCCGCGCAAAAGAATCACAGTGTACGCTAGCAGACGACTTTCTCACGCGATTGAATCAACGCCAACGCCTTTCTGACCTCGAAGCCAAAGAGCTGGGAGAAACCTTAGATATCTTTCACGAGGACTGGGACCAGCTGGAACTTCTCCCTGAACAGCTTGAAGCCCCGCTCGCCAATCGATTTCACCAAACCTTAAATCTCCTGCATGAACAAGTCGATTTCTTACAGAAAAATTCTCGTTTTACCCTAGGGCTTGAGAAGATAATCCATAAAGCAGAAATCCAACTGCAAAAACCTCACCTTCATGCTGGATTTATTGAAGCACTCACAGCCGACTGGGAAAAACAAAAACAGCCTGAAAATCTCCAGTTGAAGGAGGAGTATCAAAACCAGTTCTCACAGTTAACGCATCAACTGAATATCTTTCAAGCCAAACAAAAACAAAATCAAGATGAAACCCTTAAAAATATTCGGGCTTGGCTTTGCCGCATTGAATCCTCTCTAGAGCAAGATCAATTAAACGACTCAGACGCGTTAAAAAATGAGGTTAAAAAGGCGCTAGAAGGGTTAATCGATATCCCAAAACAGGAAAAAATGACGCTTGAAAACCGACTACATAAAACAGTTCCAAAAATCCAAGAACTTAAGGGCTGGCGACACTGGAGCACAGACCAAGCACGCAAGGAACTGATTGACGAGGCAGTCGCACTAAAAGATATTGACCAAGATGCCAACACCCGCGCTACAGCAGTACGCGAACTACGTTCACGCTGGAAAAAATTGGGCGAGATTGACCCCGCATCCGGGCGTAAACTATGGAAAGACTTTGATACAGCCTGTACTGAAGCCTATGCATTGAGTCAGGCTCATTTCGATGCAGAAGAGAAAAAACGCCACAAAAACCTAGAACATCGCGCAAGCATCTGCAGTGACTATGAGGCATTGGAAAGCGCGACCAACTGGGATTCCCCTGACTGGCGCGCGATTGATAAACAGGCTCGTGTACTTCAGAGTCGCTGGCGTAAATCAGACGCGGTGAGTCGGCGAAATTGGAAACCCATTCTTGAGCGCTATAAATCGGCTGAGTCGGCCATTGAATCACACCTGAGAAACGCACGCCGTATTGATCTCAATAAGCGCGAGGCCTTAATTGAGAAACTCGAGGCCTTGCAAGATCACGACAATCTTGCAGAAGCAATGCAGGCCGCTCGAGATGCACAACGCGCCTGGCAGCCTACCGTAACCGGTAGACGCTCTGACGAACAAAAACTGTGGAAGCGTTTTCGTATCGCAGCCGATGCAATTTTTGCACGCGACAAAGAAAAGCAGGATGCGGTACGCGACGAAATAAATACTATTCTTGATCAAAAGGCATTAGTTTGTGCTGCGGCTGAGCAGCTGGTGACTGCTGAACAAATCCCCTCAGGTGAGCTTTCGAAATTACGTTCGCAATGGGCTGAAATAGAGCCTGTAAAAAATAAACAGGCAAATATTCTTGAACATCGTTTTGAAAAGGCCATTCAATCCATCAAAAAGAGCTCACAAAAAGGACGCTGGAAGCGAGAGTTAACACAATTAGCTTCACTCATGGAAAAACACGACCTGTTAGAAACTTACGAAAAGGCCATTCAGAAAAGTGAAGATGATGTCCTAATAGAAAGTTGTAAGCAGGAGTGGCTAAACATGGAAAATATCGAAAACTCCTCCCTAGAGATTCGATTCGAGAAAGCGAGCCAGAGATCATTCAGTAAGAATGAGTTGGAATTAAACGCAGAATCAAGGGCCTCCTTATTACTCGACCTAGAAATTCTTCTAGAATTAAAATCCCCACCTGAGCTCGCTGAAATGCGTATGCAAAAGCAGGTGGACCGTCTCGCTGGAGCAATGGCGCACAAAGATGAACAAAGCAACCTGCTTGAGCCCTCGCTTAAACGTATTAAGGCTTATTACGAATCAGGAGCAATCTCTCCTGAGCATGCAGAAAACTTTAGCTCACGGATCATTCCAGTGGTGGCCAACCTAGAGAACAGGCTCTCAAAGCTGATTGAAGGGTGAGCTGGAGAGTTACTCTAATCACGTTAAGAATACTCCATTTATAGCGCACATCTTTTGCCGAATGGCTTGTTGTAAAGTCGTGGAATAGTGGGATAATCCCGCAACTTTACGCCTCGGCACTGGCCCGCGCATTGCTTGTCTTCTGTCATCCTTTCAGTCGTAGCCACCCAGCTAATTTTACACGCCTTAAATCGAGCATTATCAAACACGGAAGGTCATACTCTTGCGCTCGAGATTGCGACGCTTAGGGTGCGTAGGTTGTTGTGGAGAGCTAGGTAATATAGTGGGCTATTGCAAGCCTTAACAACAACGCTATTCCCAAAAAGATGAGTACTCTATATGGGGTATTCTTGAGCGCGAGAGGTGTGTCTAAAAAGCCCAATGTGATAAGTGGCCAAACTGGACATCCAATAATCCAGCCAAAGAAGACTAGAAAAAAATGGCGTCCCCAAGGGGATTCGAACCCCTGTTGCCGCCGTGAAAGGGCGGAGTCCTGGGCCTCTAGACGATGGGGACGTCGAGGGTAAAACACTTTTACTGCAGTCTCTGATCCCAGGCTCAGAAAACTACTTTTGTGGCATGTGGCACGCCATATCACTATTTGGTGGAGCTAGGCGGGATCGAACCGCCGACCTCAACACTGCCAGTGTTGCGCTCTCCCAGCTGAGCTATAGCCCCGCAGAGGGAGCGCGTAATCTACGTGAGGCGACCGGTTTTGTCAACCGGATTTCTATTGCCTGATCGTCTCAACAGCCTTTGTAATACGACGCAAAACCGCTTCCTTTCCAATCAGTTGCAGTGTCAATCCAATATCGGGGGAATCTGTTCCGCCTGTCAGTGCAACTCGCAGAGGCATACCCACCTTACCCATCTTCAAATCTAGACGTTTGGCCTGCGCCACAACGCACTGATGTAGCGACTTTGCCTGCCATTCCTCCACTTTAAGAAGAGCATCTCCAAGCGATGCTAACACCTTATCGCTACCTGCTTTAAAATGCTTTTGGGCGGCTTTTTCATCGTAAGACTGCGGGTCTTGGTAGAAATATTGAGCGCTCTCAGCCATGGCCACCAAGGTCTTACTGCGCTCTCGCAGTGCGAGGACGACTGACTCAAGTGGAGGGCCATCCGAAATGCTAATAGCATTCGCTTGTAAACGACTCTCCAATTCTGAAGTGATTTTGCTCGGCTCAAGCGTCTTAAGATACTGCTCGTTAAGCCATAAGAGTTTTCCAGGATTGAAAGTGGAAGCCGCATTATTAACAGCGTCGAGCTGGAAAAGATCAATCATCTCTTCACGAGAGAATACTTCTTTATCGCCATGCGACCACCCTAGCCGCACAAGGTAATTAAGCAATGCTTCGGGTAAATAACCATCCTCGGCATACTGCATAACGCTAACAGCTCCATGCCGCTTGGACAGGCGCTTACCATCGTCACCCAAGATCATCGGCAGATGGGCATATTTTGGTAAATCGGCGCCCAGAGCACGCAAGATATTTATCTGTCGCGGTGTATTATTAAGATGATCATCTCCACGAATCACATGGGTGATATTCATATCAAGATCATCCACGACTACGGTGAGATTATAAGTCGGTGTTCCATCAGAGCGGGCGATGATCAAGTCATCCAGCTCACTATTTTCCACAACCACGGCCCCTTTCACCAAATCATCAATAACGATATGGCCTTCAAGAGGAGTTCGAAAACGGATGACCGGGTCTATGCCTTCAGGGGGCGCATCCTTAAAGTCACGATAGCGACCATTATAACGAGGCTTTTCATTACGCGCCATTTGTTGCGCTCGCATTGCATCGAGTTCTTCCTTGCTACAGTAACAATGGTAGGCATGACCATTATCTAAGAGTAGCTGAATAACGGTTTGATAACGCTCCATCCGTTCTGTCTGAAAATACGGGCCCTCATCATAATCCAGTTGTAGCCATTTCATGCCATCCAGTATTGCCTGTACGGAGGCATCGGTGGAACGCTCTCGATCAGTGTCTTCAACACGCAAAATAAATTGCCCACCGTGTTTACGCGCAAACAGCCAGGAGAAGAGTGCCGTGCGAGCGCCGCCTATGTGCAAATAGCCCGTGGGACTGGGAGCAAAACGCGTGCGTATTGTCATATTTGTGATCCAGAAATGGAAGGCGTGGATGGTATCAAAATCCTACCTATGGCTGTAGCACTCAAACTAAATAATAGTTTAACAATTGGAGTATTAGCATGGCATAAACACCTGCGAGAATATCATCAATCATGATTCCAAACCCTCCTGAAACATGCCTATCAAGATAGGCAATAGGCCAAGGTTTGAGTATATCGAAGATACGAAAAAGGATAAAACCTATCACAATCCACTCCCAACCCTCCGGTGCTGCGATCATGGTGACAAGATAACCGACTATTTCATCCCAAACGATTCCTCCATGATCATGAACTCCAAGCAATTTAGAAGAACGATCACATATCCATACCCCGAGCAAAAAGAAAGCCAGGGTTAGGAGAAAGTAACCCCACAAAGGTAGCGAAACCATCATCAGAAAAAAAGGAATACCCACCAGGGTTCCGAAAGTTCCCGGCGCCACCGGCGCCAATCCAGAACCAAAACCAAAGGCGAGAAAGTGTGTCGGATTACCAAAAACGGTATCGACTGAAACTCGAGTTTTCAAAAGTGTGAATATCCTTTATGGGTCAGATCCAATACCTGACCATCGGGGAGATAGTACTTGGTAACGCCTGATTGCGCGATTTTACCAACGCGCGAAAATGAGCACGAAAGAGCCATGCCCAGTGCCTCTATACTTTCCCGTTTTTCGGGCGGCGAGGTAAAGATCAACTCATAGTCATCCCCTCCGGCTAGCGGGACCTCCCAACGATGGTTACCACCCATCAATGAATCGACAGCACTAGACATGGGGATTTTTCCCAACCAAATTTCAGCGGTTTTATCGCTTGATGATAGCAAATGGCCAAGATCCGCAGCAAACCCATCAGAACAATCGATCATGGCGTGAACTTCGCTTTGTAATGCCATACCCACTTCGACTCTAGGCGTCGGGCGGTGTAAACGTGCTTCACATACACGGGCTACATCACGAGCCAAATCAACTTTTTTTTGTAGATTTAACAAACCCAAGGCCGCATCACCCAATGTACCCGTGACAAAAATATCATCGCCAGTCACTGCATTAGATCTTGTTATCGCTTGTCCCACAGAAACAGTCCCAAGCGCTTGAATGCAAATGCTTAGCGGACCCTTTGTCGTATCACCACCAATTAAATGGATGGCGTGCTTATCAGCAAGGGAAAACAAACCTTTTACAAAAGATGCGAGCCAGGCTTTATCAACACTAGGAATAGAAAGAGAAAGCGTAAACCACTTTGGTACCGCACCCATAGCCGCTAGATCACTTAAGTTTACTGCAAGGGACTTGTAGCCGATGTCTTCAGCGGAATCTGTTTTAAAGAAATGGGTCCCTTCCACCATTGTATCCGTGGTTACAACAAGCTGTGCTCCGGCAGGTATATTAACAATCGCTGCATCATCGCCAATACCCAATGCAAGTCCTTCGTCAACGGTATCCCTTTGAAAAAACTCCTGGATCAGTTCAAACTCTAACGACATTATTTACTTGGACGCGAGCTCTGACTTTCTTAGTTGAGGAAGAATTTTATCAAGTACCGCATTCACGTACTTGTATGCATTCTGGGCACCAAACTTTTTTGCCAATGAAATAGCCTCATTCAGAACGACACGGTAGGGAATTTCCGAATGCTCTCTCAACTCATTCACAGCTAACCGCAAAATAGCTCTTTCAATCGGATCTACACGCTCAATGTCTCGATCTAAGTATGGCTTAAGAAGCTCATCCAACTCACCACTACCTTGGATGGTCTGAGTCGCTAGGGATGCAAAATAGTCCCGATCTGATTTAGGGTAATCAATGTCATCGCGAAATTGTTTAACAATATCCTGCGCGGATTGCCCGCCAATTTGCCATTGATAAATAGCCTGCATAGCCAACTTTCTAGATACATGGCGTTGATGGAAAATCTTATGCGATTTTGTTTTCTCAGCCATTCAGCTGGCGCAACAAACTAACCATTTCGAGGGCACCCATCGCAGC
Organism: Lepetodrilus schrolli; assembly: GCA_032361225.1. NCBI lineage: Eukaryota > Metazoa > Mollusca > Gastropoda > Lepetellida > Lepetodrilidae > Lepetodrilus > Lepetodrilus schrolli. Next base: position 12,365 of record JAUTBT010007552.1, read on the forward strand.
TTCAGAACCTTTGTTTCCTGCTTTTGTACCGGCCCTTTCAATCGCTTGCTCTATTGTATTAGTTGTCAAAATAGCATTAATAACGGGAATATTCTGTGAGATTGAAACCGCTGCGAGGCCTTTGGCGCTTTCAGCTGAAACGATATCAAAATGAGGCGTAGAACCTCGAATAACCGCGCCTAACGCAATTAATGCATCATACTTACCAGAACTCGCCATCGCTTGGGCCGCTAAGGGTAACTCCAGTGCACCAGGCACATAAACAACATCATAGCTTTGATTACCCTCTGCATGACGCCTTAAAGTATCCGTGGCCCCATCGACAAGACTTTGCACAATAAAACCATTGAAACGAGCGGCTAACAAGCCGATTGTTGCCTTCTCAGATCTAAAGTCACCCTCTATTACATTGATATTCAACGTATTTCCATATTCAGTTTGCTAAGCCAAAAATACTATCATATTCCTACTAATTGGCGATAGCCAAAATATCCATTTCCCGCGTGACGACACACCGCTTAGAGCGTGTCGTTTGGTAAAGGGGAAAACGCAAAGGCTTAGGATTAGTCAGCTATTTTAACCTTTGCAATAACGCCATTCACTAAAAGATGAGTTCTTTTAATAAACTATTCTTGAACTCTAAAGGATAAAAATGAGCTTATTTTGTAATCGCGCGTTACTTCTTTCTATAATCATGAATTTGAACCTTATAGGATGAGTAGAGAAAATAGCCTGCAACTAGCGTAAGAACTACCGCAAGGATCTCTTTTTGATACATGGCACTATAGGCGTACCCGGCACCATAATAAAATACAATCACAAGGAAAAAGATAAAGCTCAATTTCAGCTCATAGAAGCTCAGCGCGATACCTTGCCTAAACATCCATACCTGAACCGTTATAACACCAATAACTGACCCCGCCGCAAGCCCGATAATAAATCCGTCCAGACCATAGTAGTTAAAGGCTAACAAGCTTAAAAGCACTCGGAATATTGAGGTTACAAAAGAACAAAACGCAGTATATTCAGGAGCCCCATATGATACCGGAACCTTATGATAGAGATCATAGATAATCATAAACCAAGTCATAATTACCAGCAATTGAGTGATGCCTCCCGCAGGACCATAGTCATCTTTATATAAATAATCAAAAAATGGGGGGGCATACGCAAACGTAAGTAATACAAAGACAAGCAGGATAGGCAATAACTGTCTAAGTACCTGGTCCAACCTTTGAGAATAAACTGCTTTCGATTCTCTAGCCGCCTCGGACAGGACAGGATAAAATATTCTCACACCTAAGTTAAACGAAAGCATTAAAGATATTCCAGCAAGCGCTGCGGCAATTGAATACACCCCTAGATCTGAAGCTTCGACAAGCTTCCCTAATACTAACTTGTCAGACTGAGTAATAACAAAGTGGAAAAGCGTTGCCAGAAAGATCCACTTTCCAAAACTAAATATCTCATAGAAATAATCCTTCCTGAGCTCAAATCCTTTAAAGGACATGGGTGCAAGATAATGACTACCTATCAACTTAAATATTGAGTTAAATATATGAGCGAAAACAAGCGCCCATACTGTAGGACTATAAAGGCAAATCATTAAAACCAATAGCGCTGTAACCAATTGCGAAGCTACATCAAGTATCACCAGAGGCTTAACTTGATGATTTCTCTGCATCACATATAGACGAGTCGAAACGAAGCCATCAGTAATCAACGATAATCCACCAACAATCAAACACGCATGCAAAATCTCTTTGTTATAAAACTCTGAGACGGGTTCGGATATCAATACAATTAGGCAGTATAGAATGAGGCCGCGGCCTACTTGTACAATAAATGCAGACCGATAAAAATCTTCCTCTTCACCCTTGGGATTGCGAACAATACTATCTGCGATTCCCACATCGGACAAAAGGGAAAGCCCGATAAGAACAACAATAACAATGGCGGCGACCCCAAACGCATCTGGTGTCAAAAACCAAGCGAGTAGGATATTCGAGAAAAACTTAATGAGAATACTGCCAAATTGTCCAACGATAACAATCAGGCTATTCTTTCCGACTCCCGTTCCTTTCGATTCACCGTCCATATGACCTTGTCCAGATAGATACCAAATAAGTAAGTAACTATTTAGCTAACCCTCAGACTGCGCCGGCCCGATCGATCAATAAAAAAAGGGGGGGCTAAAGCATAAGTTCTGCATGCTGTTACTAAAAGCTTCCTAAACACACATTTTCTAAATCGATCTAACAATAATGCAAAGATAATCTACGCCATTATTAAACAACTATTCGTTATAATTTTAGCACTCATAAAGAAACCTTCTAGTATTTGAGGCCTGAAGCTTCGTGCTGCTCATTTAGATCTTCCGCCATTTCCTCTCTTGAAAACTTAACACTTCTTGATAAGGCCATAGTTATAAACAAGAAAGCCGCTACTTCCCCTCCAAAACTAGTAAACGCTAATTGAATAGCTAAAGAGTATGTTATCGCGACAAGCGATATACCCAGATACTCAAATTGTTCGTTTTCATAATCCCGTCCATACTGGTAGCTTCTCACACCCTCTAGCGCAGAACGCATCACCAACACTAAAAAAACCGCCAGTGCTAACATTCCATAATCCAGCGCTATATGTAGATATCCATTCACGATATCAATAATTTTTTGTCCTTGTTCGAGCTCCTGCATTTCCGGGTATTCCTTGTAGGTTCTGGACCCAAAGAAAAACTGCCGGGGGATCACTTTAAATGATGCCAACGCCAGATTATATCGATACTCCATGGTACCAAACTCATCCACTCCACCTGAGCTATTCGTCGATGACTGGCTTTCACCCATATCAACAAATGAAAGCATGGGCGATAAGACCACGGACGTTAGCAGCAGGATGATTCGTACTTTTGGACTGAGCTTATATACTAACAATACGAACAAAAGAACTGCAAAGCCGATCCACGCCCCTCTAGAAACGGTAAGATACATCGCTCCAAAAAATAGCCCATAAAACAGCATATATCCTAACCGAGTAGCCTTTTCGACTCGTAGTAAGTAAACGGCTAATCCAAAAATAAATGTAAGATAAAACCCCAGCGTGATCGGATGGGTCATACTAACCGCTACACGTAAAAGTCCGTACCTAATTTCGTAAAGATTGTGCAGGGAGCCTGCGGTAAACGCACTTAGATACCCCCCTAACTCGGTATATAGCTTCCATTTCAGTATTGCCTCAACAAAAGCAAACATGGCAATATAGGCTCCTGTCACCACTAGCCCTTTAACAACGTTGTTAACTGTTTCAATACCTCTTAACCCCCTTGATAAAACATAATAGGGAATAAAGAAGGAAAATAACGTAACGAAAACATCTCTTGCACCAGCAAAAAGCGTTATTTGGAATTCATACCTTTCACGGAATGCGCCAAAGATAAATATTGCCATTAAGAAAAGAAACAATAAATCAGTCCGATAAACGCCCTCCTCGCTTTCTGCCACAATCTTCGGTATTAGGGGCAACAAAAACACCATAGCCAAAACCATCGGCATGTTTAAATCCATAAAGTAGAGCATACCTGGCTTTACGAATGGAAAAAGAAAACTAGCGGGAATTACAGGCAGTAAACTTAAATAAAAGACAATACTTTTTTCAATATCATTTTTTACAAAAATGAGCTTTATCAATAGAACAACCAGGAAAGCAGCCCAAATAGTTTTTATAAAAAACACGGAGGCTACAATCGCCATCCAAGCTAGCATTATCGGAACCAGGTATTTATACCGGCCAAATGCAGCTAAGTAGGCAAAGGAAGAAACCCCGCCCACTCCGAGGAAAATAATAAAAATTTTTAGTTCTTGCACAACAACGTTGTCTTACATTATTAGAAGAGTTTATTTATGCTCGATTTTTTGCTTTGGACTTGATATCCAATATTCTACCATCAGAGTCAACTGCTTTATTGACTTTATATTCTAGGGTATAAGTCCCGATCTCAATTGTATCACCGTCCTTCATTTTCTTTTTATCAACCCTATCACCACTTACATACGTCCCATTAGTACTCTTTAGATCTTCCAAGGTATAGCCATCGGGATTCAGCACCAACTGGAAATGCTTTCCACTTACGGACTTCTGATCTATTTTAATATCGCAGAGATGACTTCTACCCACAAGGATTTTATCTTTCGACAACCCTTCCACTGAGACCATAGTCCCCTCTTTAATGACAAATAACTTATACTCACCTGATACGGGGGATTTTATTGCTTTATGCGGAAATCTCTCTATATAGGGCTTCCATTGTAAATCATCTAACGCCCCAAACAGGTGTTCTTTCGTAATTGCCTGGCTGTCTTTAGCGTATGCGGTTAGCAATGTAGTGTCGCAAAGGGTATTGATAAGCCTAGGTATGCCTCCGCTATATTTAATAATATCACTCATCAATTCATCACCAAACAAGTCTGCAGGTGAGCGAATAAGGCTATTTGAATTACAATACTCAATCAATTTTCTGGATGGTGGTTTTGGTAAGATTTTCACCTCAGAGGCTATCGCAAGTCGATATCTTACATAGGACCTTACTTCATCAAAACCCAGCCCCTCCAAATGAAAATGGAGCCTTATTCTTTGCACTAGCTGCTCAAGTTCGGGTTTAGCCAACGTCTCTCTAAGCTCCGGCTGCCCGACAAGAAAAATGTTAAGCAATTTCTCTCTGTTAGAGTCAAAGCCTGACAGAAGCCTTATCTCTTCAAGCACTCTAGCACTAAGATTCTGTGCCTCATCAATAATAACGACGACTGTTTCGCCTTCTTCATACTTCCTTTTAAGGTAAGCATTTAGCATGCTTAGCAGCTCAACCTTCGATTGAGTATGAAATGGGTTCACTCCCAACTCATCTAAAAGAGCCTGCAGAAATTCAATTTCATTCAATTGGGTTTGATGAAGTCTGGCCACTACCAGTCTAGGCCCGGCTTCATCCAACATTTTCTGAATTAATGTTGTTTTTCCTGTGCCTATCTCACCCGTGATTACGATGAAGCTATCCCTACTCCAAAGAACATACTCCATGTAATTCTTTGCCGTCGTATGGGACAAGCTAGGATAGAAAAATGCAGAATCCGGAGAAAGCCGAAACGGATCAGATATGAGTTTAAAATGCTCTAGGTACATAACTATTCCTTCTTCTTTGGGACGCCACGGTATTCTAATCTTAAAAAAATAATCGTATTACTAAAGTCTCGTTGATCATCATTTTCAATATCTAGTGAAGGATTAATGACCTCACTATTTTCCTCTCCGTCGCTAGCCCCTAGGGTTAACTTGAAATTTTGAGTGATTGAATAGTCAAATCCAGCACTGGTAAACATGCCCTTCACTGTTGAGTTTTTATTCTTGAAATCATTGTCTGAAGCATTGTACCTAGCCCAGAGTGACAAATTCTCTCTTAGCAAGTACGAAAGACCAACGTTATACCCTTTTTCTTCAACATCGGCTTCAGAAGCATTTAACAAAGACTCCCGATTATTAAGGTACGCCAATACGTTAAACCGTATCCGCTTACCGTTTCGAGTGTAACCGGCTTCAATCCTTTCCGAATTGAACACCCCATCACCGGATATTTGATTGGCATTCACCGGATCACCCGCGCCGACATCATAGGTTCTAGAGTACAGCGGATCGTAGGCATCCAACGCTGGGTCCGAATACTTAGAAGAAGCAGCCAACCTAAATACATCAGCGCCACCGCCGCCGCCGCCGCCATCATATTCAAACTCAAGTTCGCCCATCGGCGCACTCTCATCGGTACCATTGTCATGCGCTACCCAGTTAACGCCGGAACTCAGCTCAAACGTTCCATAAGGCAAATCTCTCTCATAAGTCGCACCTAGGAACCCGATATCGTAATCAACCCGAAACACCTCCTCAAAATCGACCAGTGAAATAGCACTGCTAATTCCAAGAGAACTGTATTCGTTAATTAATCTCTTAGCGGAGGCAGAACCAATAACTCTCTGATTATCTGCGCCCGTATCAGAATAATAAACATCGCCTAACCTAAGCTTCAGTAAACCTTCATACGAGCCGCTGGAAAATATGTAGTCGGGACCCGTCGTAAAAACATTAAAATTCTGTAGATTATCTGGTGAAGCGGGATCAAAAGCACTAATACGTTGGGTATTAGCAACATCCTCTATAGCCCATACAAACCGATTGGGTAAGATTACCCAATCGATAAATGAATCGATCGAAAATAAATTCTGATTATTAGACGAGTTGCTTGAAAACCGTTCATTGCGAACCTCAAAATCAACGGATGCGTCCAATTGAGGCCCTTGGTCTTCAAATAAAAAACCAAAATATGGTGTGACAACAGTATCTTCTTTCACGTCATCTTTGGTTTTTTCAATATTGTCATTCTGCTCAACCGTAACACCCAGGTGAGGAATAAATTCCTTAGCAATTGCCGTATTCAGAAGCAAAGCAGGCAAGCCTATCAAGAACAGAACCCTTCTCATAGTCATCACAATTAAGGCAGTTATTTCATGAACTTGGGGAAAAATCGCGGAATTCTGGGAGACCCCGTTATAACCACGCCCAAAAGCTTATTTTTATCAAGCTTACTCAACCCCTTATTAAGCTGAATCGGTGAGACCTCTCCATACGGCACACAAACAACGATATGGTCGACATACTCGTTCAACAACTCTACATCTGAAACCTCATCTACAGCTGGAGCATCTATAATAGTATGGCGCTCTCGCGGATAACGTCTGATAATATCCTTAACCAATATCCGCATACGCGTGGTGCGAAGATACTCGTAGTCAGAAAAATCAGAGGTCCCAAATGGAATAATCCGCATCCTAGGCACACCTGTTGGATAAATCACATCTTCAACCCGAGTGATATTGTCGGTAATAAAATTATAAAGGCCAGTTACTGCATCCAGGTCTCCATATAATTCCGATTCTGTTGGATGACATTCAAAAAGAAGAGAGGTCCTGCTCTCATCTGCTGATATAATCGCAGCTAGGTTTCTCGCAAATAGCGAAGACTGAGGTGACTTGGAGACCGAGGTTACTAGAACTGTAGTTCCCATACCCGGTCTTTGTAACGTAATACGGTTACGCAAATCTTTTAAGAGTGAGTGGACAACGGAGTTCTTATCGTCAGCATGGATAATATGATGCTGGTCCAACTCTTTTTTGGAAAAAACAAATGGCTGGGCCATTCTAAGGATTTGTTCACTCGCTTCAACACTACGCGCGATAATTCCATCTTCGTATTCAAACCTACGCTGCCCAATGGTATTGTCATGTTGGCTACGATCCACAAGCGCACCTGAAGACTGAGCATTTCCGCCCCTTACTTTCGCTAGCGCTCGCCCTATGCTTCCTGCTCCATCATCATCTGACATATTATTATCTGCCTTAACCCACATGGATTAATTTAAAGTACCCAATCGCACCGATTAATAGGAACACAAGCGTTAGAAAACCAAACATGGCACCACTCTTTAAACTATAAGAACGCATATCTTTAGAATTCGAGATGCTCGGGATGGATCCTATAACGGGCACATCCTCCTTCACTTTAAGCAACTCCAACGATTTAATATTGTTATCAACAAGTTGATACATATATAAAAGCATCGCTGGAATGATACCTCCGAAAAGCATGCCCAACAAAACAAAGTGGAAAAACCTCAACCCCGATGGCTTTAGAGGGAGGTATGCTGGCTCATAAACCTTAATACTCAAACCTTTGTGCTGTTCATCAATTTCCTTGGATACACGGGCTGCTTCACGCCGCTTTAGCAAATCCTCATAGATCTTTTTATTTACGTTATAGGTACGGGTTAACTCGGCAAGCTCAGCATCACTCGTATGAACACTTTTGCCTTTCTTTCTCTCTTTCGAGATATTTTCTCGACTCACTGAGACGCGCGTTTCCAGGGTAGCAATTCGGGTATTAACCTCCCCTAATTGCATACGAATCCCCTGATAAATCTTGTTCGTCTTGATGCCATCACCTAATCCATTATATTCAGTGGATTTATTATTTTTTTCCTCTTTGATTCGACGTTTTAAATCATCAATCTGATATTGGATGTTGACTATATCAGGATGGGTATCGCGGTACTGGAGTCGCAATGAGGCCATTTTATCCTGCAGGTCGGTGAGACGTTTAAAGTATTGCGACTGATGCCCCAGACTAATGGTCGTCTGAACCTCCGTTTCCAACTGATTTTTAAGCGAACTCCGCTTAATCTTCGCCTCTTTTAATTCAAGGGTAGATTTATTAATAATGCCCTGCAAACGTTGTATCCGCTCAGATATATAGGCTTCTGAGCTGGTTCCATCTGAAAGGCGCTTGTTTTTAAACTCCTTAAGCTGCTCCTCTGCAATCAGCAACTTCTCATGATAAGTACTCACTTGGATGTCAATAAACTCGAACGCTTCCTGACTCTCATCAGCACGCGAACCATGCGTCTCATCGATAAAAATATCGGTGAGGTGCGTCGCCACCTCCTTAGCAAAATAAGGGTCTGTATGACTAAAACCAATTCGCAAATAATTATCATTACCCGTCAGCGCAACTTTTGTATCGCCTCTAAGCTGATCGAGTAAAATTTCATCTTTTTCAGAACTAATTTTATCTTCGATGTACCCCAGTTCACGCATCAAACGCGTCATCGATTTACGACTTGAAATAATCTCTTCCGCGACCTTTGACCAATCGTTCGCTTCTGCAGATACCGCTGCTCCTTTCATTAAAGGGGCTATTATTGTTTTGCCATCAAGTAATATGGTTGCGTAGGATGCATACTTCTTGGGTGTAAAGTATCCAAATACGGTTGCCGCTAAGGCAATCAATGCAAACAATATCGCCATAAACGTCTTGTACTGAACTAAATTGCGCAGCAGTAGCTTATAGTCGGTTTCTACGGCGTATCTCATCTCTCGATCATTCCCTAAATTTGTTTTAAAGGTATCTTCTTCATCTTAATTTTTTTAAAACGCCCGCTCTGGAACCGTTATCACATCACCAGGTGCCAAGGGCCAATTGGTGCTTAGGTCGCCTTTTTTCAGGATTCGCTTCAACTTGACAGGCTTAACCTCGCTTTGCTCGCCTAGCTTTCGATAAAGCTTGGTTCCGTTGGCAGAAGCAAATTTATTAACGCCTCCTGCTTCAAGTATGGCATCCAAAACAGTCATCCCCTGACGGAATGGAATGGATACCGGCTTGGTAACCGCACCCGTGATCCGTACCCGAGAAATATACTTATGACTCTTGAGTTTGGACAGAATCACCGTGACTTGAGGATCGCGAAGATACGTGTTCAGCCGTTTTTTAATGATTTGCGCGACTTCAGTCGGCATCCTGCCACCAACAGCAACATCACCAATAAGAGGCACTGAGATATTCCCGTCCGGCCTAACCGGCACCTTCACTGATAGATCGGGGTTCTTCCAAACATTCACGTGCACTTCATCATCAACACCAATGCGGTAGCCTTCAGCATTGCTGTATGTCGCCAGCGCCATATTTTCAGCGCCCTCCGTTAAACCGCTTTCCGATTGCGGTCCCGGAGACTGACAACCCGTCAACGCTACAAACAGAAACAGACAAATTGCTCGCAAGAATGGAAAAGACTTCATATTCTGTATATCCTCATTTGAAGATTCGTAAGTAATAGCTAGCATCTTTTCTGAAAGAGTCTTAAGCCAAAGGTTCGGCCAAACACCTACAAAATCAGAATCGACGTAAAATGGGATTTAGGCAAAAGCAAGCTTTCGGACCGATGAAGACCTAGCTTATTCCTCATCCCATATCCACATTACGAGTGATTATAAACCACCCAGCTAGTCATTAGCAGCCGACAGTATATTTATTCGTTCTCAAAGAAACGCAGATCCACCCCTCGTTTCAAGGGTTGGTTGGTCAATTTTTAGTGAAAACCACCGAGAACTTAGACATAATTAACAACTAGCTACAATCTCCTGGAGCCAAAAAACGCAATAGCAAACAATCCAGCTAAGCTACCGCGAACCACTTTCACGACGCTCCAATCTGCCAAGAATACAGCGACCAACATAGCCAACTTGACCGGGGGCATTACCCCGAGCGGGTAACTTATAGGAAAGAGTCGCAGCTATAAATACAAATGCAGATGACGCCCACAGGCAACCCTCAAGCCCCTCAGCCGGATAGATCAACCCAGATAATAACGAAATAACTGCGTATCGAGGGTTCGATCGAGGCCCGAGTTTAAAACAACTGATTTTACTGCTTTAGAAAAGTGAGGGGAATGTCCTCGGCCACTTTATCACGCCATTCATAGGCCTCTTCGTTCTGTGCGGTACTGCAACTGGAACTGCATCCACCACAGGCCACCGCATCGCACTTTGAGATTTTACCTTTCCTTATCCATGTCGCTAACATGCCACGCATGGCATCAGCATCCGTATCAAAATGCAGGGCAAGATCCTGCAGCGAGACCCGCTGCCGCTCCATCAGATAACGTTTTATATCAAGCAGCATCAACCCAACTCTACAGCAGGCTGTTGCGGCGAACCCTGTTTGCGATTTGCCCATTTTCGTAATGAAAGGATTGCAAGCAGCGCCACAATGCCTAACCCTACAACCCATGCTGCGGAACTGGCCGGGTGACGACTGAAAGTCGCCAACTGGTAAAAAAGCGTCGCGGTCGTGTAAGCAATACCCGTGGTCCAGGCGGCAACAAACAGCGCCCAAGGCAGTCCCGCTTCGCGCACAATAACGCCAATTGTCGCGACACAAGGAAAATACATCAACACAAACAACAAATAGGCAAAGGCACCTATCCGGCCATCAAAGCGCTGCAACATGGCACCAAAAACACCTTGGTTAACTTCTTGTGCTTCGGCTGCAGCATCTTGGGAAGCGATATCTCCCACGCCTAAGCCTATGGGATCCAGCAGATTGTCTCTGACCGCAGAGAGGTTGTCAGGCACCGTAGCCGCAGCATCGCCCAACGCACTCCATAAATTAAATGGCTCTTTATTTTCACTAGAGCCGTCTTCGGCGAGTGCCGTATACAATGAATTCAACGCGCCAACCACCACTTCCTTGGCTAAAACTCCCGTAAATATCCCCACAGTCGCGGGCCAGTTATCCTCAGAAATACCCATGGGCGAGAAAATCGGCGTAACCGCTTGACTAACAGCACTCAACACCGATTTTTCGGTATCTTCATTGCCAAAGCTACCGTCTGTGCCAATGGAGTTCAGCGCATTAATCACCACCACCATGACGACAATAACTTGGCCCGCCTCTTTTAAAAATAGCTTGAGCCGGTCCCAAGTGCGCAGTAACACCCCTTTAATCGTAGGTAGATGATAAGGCGGCAACTCCATCATAAAGCCAGAGCTTTGTCCTGGCAGCAGGGTACGCTTCATCACCAGCCCAGTACCGATGGCGGCCATGATGCCAATCAAATAGAGCGCAAACACCACATTCTGGCCATTATTGGGAAAAAAGGCCGCAGCAAACAATGCGTAAACCGGCAGCCTAGCGCCGCAAGACATAAACGGATTCATCAAGATCGTCAATTTACGTTCGCGCTCATTTTCTAATGTGCGCGTCGCCATAATCGCCGGGACGTTACAGCCAAAACCAACGATCAGTGGCACAAACGCCTTACCTGGCAAACCAATGGCACGCATCGCACGATCCATCACAAATGCGGCGCGCGCCATATAACCCGAATCTTCTATAACCGATAAAAATAAATACAACGCTGCGATAATAGGGATAAAAGTAGCCACCACCTGTAAACCGCCACCCACACCATTCGCCAGCAAAACCGTCAGCCATTGAGGTGAGCCGAGTGAATCGATCCAACCACCGAATCCATCCACAAATAACGCGCCCGCCACGCCATCGAAGAAATCGATAAAGGCCCCACCGATGTTGATGGAGAACATGAACATCAAATACATGACGAGCATAAAAATGGGAATACCGAGCCAACGACTGAGGATCGTACGATCAATCCGATCGGTCATCGTCTTACCGACCTTGCCCTTCTCACGCAGCACTTGATGGGCCAGCGCATGGGCATGACTGAAACGGCTATTGGCAATATGAATATCGGCCTCTTCACCCGATCGATTGAGAATCGCCTTTTGCCAAACTTCCACCTTGGCCTTAAGCTCATCACTGGTAAGATTCATCGCATGCGCATCGCCTTCGAGCATCTTTAAGGCCATCCAATGCTTGGCACAATGATCGCCCTCACATTGAATATCATCGACAAGATCCGTGATCGCCTGCTCTACCGTTTCTTCGTGAGCCAAGCGATACCCAGCCACACGGCTTCCAGAGACTGCAGCAGCAATGGCTTCTTTCAATTGCGCGAGCCCCTCGGACTTGACCGCAACCACGGGTACAACGGGACAACCCAACTCTTTGCTCAGCTTATCCGTATCAATTAGCACGCCACGGCGTTTCGCTACATCCATCATGTTCAGCGCAACCACCATGGGCACATCCATTTCCATCATCTGCACGGTGAGATAGAGGTTGCGCTCTAAGTTAGTTGCATCAATGACGTTGACGATTACATCGGCCTGCTGTGAGAGCAGGTAATCTCGCGTAACGGCTTCGTCTAGAGAACCCGCGTCCAGCGAGTAAATACCGGGCAGATCAATCGCGACCACCTCGCTATCCTGCAGGCGGAAGCGGCCTTCTTTGCGCTCTACGGTGACCCCCGGCCAGTTGCCGGTCTTTTGGCGGATGCCGGTAAAGGCGTTGAAAAGTGCAGATTTACCGCAATTGGGGTTGCCGGCCAGGGCAATATTTAAGGCATCGGGTAGAATAGAATGCCCAGCACTGGGGTCATGATCGCAACACTTAGCCATCGTCTTTATCCGCGCCTGGTTTATCCAGCAACTGCATCATCACTCGATTGGCCACCCCACCACCAATAGCGATTCGATTTCCACCTTCTCCCACGACAACGCCCTCGCCGCGCCGGTGCAACACCATTACTTTAGAGCCAACCTTCAGACCCAGCCCCATCAACCGACGAGTCATATTTTTGCCACCGTGAATCTCGATGACGCGCGCAGTGTCACCAATCGAAAGCTCATTCAGCGGGCTAGTCAAACAATCAATAGGCTCAGGTTGATTCACGGCGAGTACTCATTTTTTCAGAAATTAGAAATCATAGCTTACAAACACCTTGGTCATATTACCGTCATCACTCATATCACTATAGATAATATCCATGCTGATACTATTATTAAATGGGTAGCTGATGATTGCATCCGCTTCATCCTCATTTTGATCAAAGTCCGTGCCCATTAACGAGAGCGTTAATGGGGCAAACCCAGTGTACTCCAAGCCCAACATTATGGCCTTTTCATCCACAATTCCATCAATGGTATGGTCTTCAGTAGATGTGGAATATGGGCCACCGCCAAAGCCATTGCTGACTTCTCCGGAGACACGGTTATAGGCTGTGGAGAGAGTAAAGTCACCAATCGAATGCTCCGCCAAAACACCCCAGGCATCATTGCCTTCACTGGGCCCACCTGCCGTCTCATCGGCCTGCATTGCATATTGGAGGGCCAAATGAATAGACTCATTTCCACCACCCATTTCCAAATAGGTCATCTTGCTCAAATCAGAAGCCTGATAATGCCAGGCTTGCAGTGAAAATAATTCTGTTGGGGGCATAGTTTACACCCAAGGCACTGATACCCTTATCACCATTCATATCAGTAAATAATTCCGGCGCATCATTGTCCCTGCTTGCCCATTTACGCAAGTGCAGCAACATCAAGGTTACCGCTTGAATATCATTATTTGGAACCAACACACCCTCAAAAGTATTGGCCACCATCGCCGTATCATCGGTATCAACAAACGGAGTATCCACCGCCTGCCGGCCTACTTTCAATTGGGTTTGCCCCGCCTCAAATGCCAACCAAGCCTCTCCCGCAATGGTATACGCTTTCCCCTCAGACCCTAAAAAAGCATGATTTTCATTCTGTCCAAACAGTGCATTAGTTGAATAGAAACCCACGCCAGCGGCAAATCCCTTTTTTGTTAAAATTTGTAATCTGAATTGGCCTCCAAGGGCCAGCGCATCCTGTTGGCCCTGTCCTTCGCTCTTATTGCTTATATACCCAAGTCTAGCCGTCGATAGAATAGCATCTGGCTTATTCTCGTCCTCCTTATTCTCTTTCGTTGTCGACTGTTTCTCTTGCGGTAATTTCTCTACCTGGGCGGGATACCGTGCCTGGATACCAGCATCAAAGTCTGCATGAGTACCCTCCGTTCCGCGCGGAACTTCGTTTTGATTATCGGATGTTTTGCCGCGATCTTTGGGTCGTGCGATCTTACTATTAGTGTCCATTAAGTCCTGACGGGGTTCTGATGTTGCATTTGGGCATTTTGGAGATTACCCGATACTTTGGCATGAGCGTTGGTCTGCTCGATCACATTACTGGTTTTATTGACTACTCCAACGGCTTTTTGGGAACCGCCCGGCTTGATCTCCAACCTACCCGGCACCTGTAAAGAGGCGCCAACAATCAAATTATTAAAATCATTGTTTTTAAAAGTAGTCGGATTCTCGCGTGCCAATGCCACCATCATTTCCCACAAACCTACCCCCCTGCTCAGACGAAAACTTCCTGGCAAGTCCAATCAGTGTATCGCCAGACTTTACCCGATATTTTTTGTTGTCAACGGAAGAGCTAATAGAATTATTAACAAAAATATCATGGCCCCCTATATTTGAGTCATTTGCCATAACTGCCTGATTAATCGGTATTTGCGTACCTAATAACAACAATAATGCACTCGACTTTTTGGCCTGAAGTAACGTCACTTACCCCCTATGGCTTAGTTACAGAAGACACCACATTATTAATAACCAATTGGCCTAAGCAACATTGTCTCAACCAGAACTCTATGGACAAACACCTATATATTAATAACGGTAGCCCTGCAGCAAAGAATCGCCTAAACCATTCGATAATGGTAATAATTAGCATTAATTAAAGTAATATCTGTACTACCTTTTCAGAGCGAACACGTTGCTCATTGGATTTAAGGCGTTACATTCTGATTAGAACTGAATAGAAAATAGATTTGTCATCTGTGCAATTATTGGTTGACTCTGTATTTGCAACAGAGTCAGAAGCAAATCCTATCGATATTTGCGAGAAATATTTCATCAATTTATTTCAATTGTGGCCGAAAATGACAGTAGAACTACAGGTTATCCGATGCTGACTCCAGTGGCATTACCGGGTTACCCTAAAATAAAAATCATGGGTCTTGCGCCACTAACCGTCGCAAAATGGCACCGGTTTTCTACCGGCAATCAAAACCTATTCAAAGTCAGCTTGCTCAGCTTCGAGTACCGCCAAGCTAATGTGTTTCCCTAACTCACCTTCAAAGTCTGCCCAGTCCTGATAGGCACTGAGCTTGGCAAGAATTTTATCCTTCATTTCAAAATCCTCCAAACCCTCTTCCATCAACGCACTGGCTTCGGAATAAACCGTTTGTAAGTAATCGCGGTAGGGCGTTAATACTTCATCCCGCCCTCCTGTCGGCCCATGGCCTGGGACGATAACTTCGAAAGGGAGCTCAAGCATTTTTTCTACCGCAGCCACATTACCGCGAAAGCTGCCATCGTCCATACGAGGAATACGCATGAAGGTGACGCTGTCTCCGGTGAATAACAGCTTCTCGTTTACAACCTCAATCATGGCGTCGGTTTTTGTGTGCGCCCACTCACTCAGATGAATACGAAAATCCTGTTCGCCCACCGTGATAACTTGGCCATCTTTTAATGCAATGGATGGAATTACTGCCTCAGTTCCCTTGCTAGCGCCTTCGGTTAACTTCTCGAGTAGATCAAGCCATTGCTGCGCGACACCATTTTTAGCTTCCTCAATCATTTTGGAGTGCGCATAAATTTGCACTTTGGGGTACGCCTCAAAGATCGCGTGATTTCCCAACCAATGGTCTCCATGAACATGTGAATTAAAGACATGCGTCACGGGCTTATCAGTGACCTCGCGGATGCGTTCCAACAGGGCTTTGCCAATCGTGTAACTGGAACCCGGATCAACCACAACAACGCCCGCCTTGGTGACAATAAAGCCTGGGTTGTTCATAAAACCCTGATTAGCCGCTGTTGGCTGTTCGGTGGGCCCAGTAACGACATAGCTGTTAGCCGCTACTTTCTGGGTCGCGTAATCCTCAAGCGGGTTTTTTGGTTCGGCACTAACCGGTAAAACGAAAACAGTTAGCAAGATAAACACTGTGGTATTTATAATTCTGAACATTTTTATTTCTCCAACTGTGATACATCACGTACCGCCCCCCGAGAGGCGGATGTTGCCATTGCGGCATAGGCTCTAAGTGCCTGACTCACTTGGCGGTTACGATTACGTGGTCGCCAGGCTGAAGCATCTTTGTTTTCCATGGCGACACGCCGTTGCTCCAACTCATCTTTCGACAAGCTTAAGTTAATGCTGCGCCCTGGGATATCGATCTCTATAGTATCACCCGCTTCTACCAGCCCAATAGCGCCACCTTCAGCCGCTTCCGGGGAGACATGCCCTATTGAAAGCCCGGAGGTACCGCCGGAAAACCGGCCGTCGGTAATCAATGCACAGGCTTTGCCCAGACCTTTGGATTTTAAATAGCTGGTAGGATAGAGCATTTCTTGCATACCTGGCCCGCCGCGTGGACCTTCGTAACGGATAATGACAACATCCCCTGGCTGAACTTCATCGGCAAGAATGGCTTCCACAGCCACATCCTGAGATTCAAAGATCCGCGCAGGCCCGGTAAACGTCAGATTGTCTTTATCCACACCGGCGGTTTTAACCACACAACCGTCTAGCGCTATATTCCCGTACAGCACGGCCAGGCCACCGTCTTTACTATATGCATGTTTTAAGTCACGAATGCAGCCACTCTCACGATCAGTATCAAGACTATCCCAGCGTTTGTCCTGACTAAAGGCCACCTGAGTGGGAACGCCTCCCGGCCCTGCACGAAAAAAATCTTGGTGTTTTTTATCATCGGTCAGGCACACGTCCCAAAGCGTAAGTGCCTCTTCCATACTCGCGGCATGCACCATACCCACATCGCGGTTAAGTAATTCGGCACGATCCAACTCACCCAAGATCGCCATGACACCGCCGGCACGATGCACATCTTCCATATGATATTGCTGCGTAGAAGGCGCGACCTTGCACAAGTGCGGCACTATGCGCGAAAGACGGTCAATGTCCTTCATTGTAAAGTCCACCTTGGCTTCATGGGCCGCCGCTAGCAGATGCAGAATAGTGTTGGTGGATCCACCCATGGCAATATCCAGGCACATGGCATTTTCAAACGCCGCAAAACTCGCAATTGAACGGGGCAAAACCGATGCATCATTGCCCTCGTAATAGCGCTTAGCTAGCCCCACGATAGTCCTGCCCGCCTCTAAAAACAGACTCTTTCGATCAGCATGCGTCGCCAACAGCGAACCATTGCCCGGCAGCGACAAGCCCAACGCTTCGGTTAAACAATTCATTGAGTTGGCGGTAAACATCCCGGAACACGAGCCACAGGTGGGGCAGGCACTGCGCTCCATCGTCATCACATCCTCATCCGATTCCGCAGGGTCAGCCGCCGAGACCATGGCATCCACCAAGTCTAAATGCACCTCCTTACCCTTAAGGATGGCCTTTCCGGCCTCCATCGGGCCGCCGGAAACAAATACAGCAGGGACATTCAAACGCAAAGCAGCATTCAGCATTCCCGGCGTAATCTTGTCGCAATTGGAGATACAAACCAGCGCATCCGCACAATGCGCATTGACCATATACTCAACCGAATCGGAGATGATCTCGCGTGATGGCAGCGAATACAGCATGCCGCTATGCCCCATCGCAATGCCGTCATCCACCGCAATGGTATTGAATTCTTTGGCCACGCCGCCCGCTTTCTCGATCTCACGCGCAACCAATTGCCCCATATCCTTGAGGTGGACATGCCCAGGCACAAATTGAGTAAAGGAGTTGGCAATGGCGATGATCGGTTTGCCAAAATCTTCATCCTGCATGCCAGTGGCACGCCAAAGAGAACGCGCGCCCGCCATGTTGCGGCCATGCGTGGAAGTTCGGGAACGGTAATCAGGCATTGGTTTCCCCATAAAGCTGAAAATTGGATTCTACTATGCAATGTAACTACCGGCTGTATTTCTCGCCGGAAGTTATTAGCCGAATTAAGCCGCACACCCCAACAATACAGCTCAACACCCTCCCCAAAAGCCTCATGGCCATGAGACTACCCTACTAAAAAATGTGAACCATTTCACGCTTTATCATCTAAGCTTCTTAAGGAGCGTATAAAAAGCTCTGACCTTTAACTTGCGGCATCAAATAATTATGCCACCGGAATCGCTCGAAGCAAGCGATCAGGCTTTAAGGAAAAGTAATAAAAATAGTAAGTAATAGGAGGAATTCCCTATGCGCGTATTAATCGTGCAAGAAGAACCCGCAACTTCCCAGTTAATCAAGCAGGGATTAGCGGCTATAGGCTTTGAGGCAGACATAGTACACAATGGCGAAGATGCATTGTGGCGCGTGCGGGAAGGCGAGTACGCAGCCATTATCCTTGATCTAATATTGTGCAAAATAGACGGTTACGATGTGTGTCAATCCACGCGTGAGGAGGGAATCAAGACACCTATCCTAATTCTAACCACCAAAGCGGGCGAGAATGACGAAATCGAAAGCCTAGAGCTTGGAGCTGACGATTTTTTACGTAAGCCGTTTTCAATTGACGTGCTCATTGCCAGACTACTGGCGCTGATTCGCCGTGGACAACAGATTCAACTCGATCTAATCAGTGTGGGCCCCCTTGAATACGACCACAAGTCCCGAAGTTGCTGGGTCAATCATAAAGAAATTAAGCTGACAAAACGTGAAGCGCAGGTTTTGTCAGCACTTCTCTTCTCGAAAGGCAGGGTTGTCTCTAAACAATCCCTAATGCACTCCGTCTGGGGCATGGACTTTGATGGAGACCCGAATATTATCGATGTTTATATCAGCTATCTGCGGCGTAAAATTGGGCAGAACCTTGAACAAGAAATAATAGAAACTGTACGCGGAGTCGGATTTCGAATAAGTGAATGACCATATTCTTACAACAGCGGCACATAGTAATGCGGGTCGCCTCACCGTATATAAAGAAACTCTCTGGAGGAGCATTGCCCTTCATGTCCGCATTCCCAGCAATGCCTTCTAGAAAAGACATCAAACCTTACCCGAAGTAACTCAAAAATCGGGCGTTATGTCTTTTCCTAAGGGCGTAGATTTTGCGGTATTCGAAAAGGTTCCAGACAGACCACTTAAGGTTTCCTTTCTTCCTGGTCGAAATGCACCATCCTGTTCAATACACGCCTCGGGTGTAACCAAAATAACTCTATCGGCAAAATCTATCGTTTCAGGTCTATGAGCAATCACTATGCGTGTTAAGTTCATCTGCGCAATGTTGCTGTTAATCTCTTGCTCAAGATAAATATCTAAATGCGCAGTCGACTCATCCAAAAATAATATTCTTGGCTTTTTGTATAAGGCGCGCGCCAAGAGTACACGTTGCTTTTGCCCTCCAGACAGAGTGGTACCCATATCGCCGATCAGCGAATTATACCCCATAGGCATCCTCATGATTTCATCATGAATGACTGCAATTTGGGCATATTTTTCGATCTCTTCCTGATCAAAATTTGGATCAAAAAAACTTATATTATCGCTAATAGAACCTGACAGTAACTGATCATTTTGCATTACACTAGCAATTTGTTGGCGATAGTTTCTAATGCCAAACACATGCAAGTCAACACCATCTACCAGCACTTTCCCCTCAGTCGAATCGATTAAACCCAACATGATTTTCATAAGTGTTGATTTACCACAACCCGATGGGCCAACCAGGCATACCGACTCTCCAGCCTTAATGTCAAGATTTACATTAGTAAAAATAGTTGGGTCAGTATCAGAGTATCGAAAACCGATATTCTCTAGCTTAATATCCCCCGCTAACTTCCTCGAACTAATATCAGAGTGTGGATCGGGTTCAATCTCCGTCATCACGATATCACCCAGACGGTCTAAATGGAGCCCCATCATCTTCAGTTCGATAGCCTGCCCTATCAGCGATGAAGCCTTTTGAGTAAATTGTCGCTTATAAGCCATAAACGCAAAAATCATCCCGACTGAGAGCTGTTTACTGATAACAAGCTGGGCGGCCCAATACACAACTAGAACATTCTCAATTCCAAACAAAATGCCATTCACTACTACATAACCTACCTCCAGCCGGCCAATACGAATATCCACGTTAAGTGTATCAGCATAGAGGTTCTGCCAAACCGACTGCCGCTGCGCTTCATTGCCAAACAATTTGACACTTTGGGCTGCGCGTATTGTCTCCATAAAATTCGAGCTTTCCTTTGCTCCTGCTACAATACTCTCCTCGATAAGCCGACGAAAAGGTAGATAAACTGAAAAACGAAACAAAGCGTAAATAGACACACTTGTAATCACAATAAGCGCTAGGGTCGGACTATAAATAAACATCATTGCCAGGGTTCCAACTAGCATAATCCCGTCAACCACCGCAATAACTATCTCATCAGCTAGCATCTCCTTGATTTTATCCATCGATCCGAAACGCGATAAGATATCTCCGATGTGTCGCTTTTCGAAGTATGCGAGTGGCAAACGAATTAAATGGCGAAACAAATTATTGGCTAACTGGATATTCAATAGAGCCCCCATATTGATAACCACCAGTGAGCGCAAGGCCGTCACCCCAACCTGAATCAGCATCAAAAATAGAAACCCTAATGACAGTATCGTAAGCAACTCAGTATCTTGGCTTACTACCACTTCATCAATAACAAGCTGCATAAAAAATGGCGCCGCTATCGTAAACACCTGCAATAAAAGCGACAATAATAAAACCTGAAACAAAATTCGTTTTAAACCCGAAATACGCTCAAAAAAATCAGATAGTCGAGCCTTATGCTCCTCATCCTTTTGCTTAAATTCTTTAGTCGGCACCAACTCCAAGCCTATGCCCGTAAAATGCTTGGACACCTCATCAAAAGTCAGAACCTGCTCGCCTCTGGCTGGATCATGAATGACAATAGACCGATTTTTTACCTTCTTTAGTACAATAAAATGATTAAGATCCCAGTGTAGTATGATTGGGCATTGAAGGTTTTTTAATTCTTCTAATTCTAGTCGTAAAGCCCGAGTCGAAAAATGAAGCCGATCTGCAATCTTCATTAATCCTTCCAACCCAAGCCCTTTCAAGGAGATTGGATAGCGCTGCCGCAAAGTGTTCAAATCAATCTTATGACCATAGTAAGTTGCGACCATAGCAAGGCTAGCAAGACCGCACTCAGCTGCCTCTGTCTGCAGGAGAACAGGCAATTTGTTCGACTTTAGAAACCTGACTAGCTTTGCCGGGTTTTCCATTAGAGTCGCCCTCTCAAACCGTATATGGGCGCAAGCAACCACTCACCCAGTGAACGCCCCTCCAGGATAATACTGGCTTCGAGCAGCATTCCTGCCTGCAGTGGGAATTCCCGTCCATAGCCAGATACCTTTTGTTTATTGGGAGTGACGGAAACACGATACACCGGCTCTTCAAGCTTTACAGGGACATTTAATTCTTCAGGCGACAAAATAACTTCCGTTACTTTACTAATCGTACCCTCATAGAGTCCAAACCGTTGATATGGAAACGCGCTATAGCGCAACAACACAGATTGTCCTACTTCTATAAAGCCAATCGCCCTGGTGGGCACAAAAAGTTCTGCTTTGAACTGGGCATCATCGGGTAGAATAGTAAGCAAAGGCTTGTCTTTTGCCCTTTGCCCAGTACTTACTTGAATAGCCGTGACATGTCCTGATGTAGGGGAGCGTAACGTGTAGCTTCGTTGGCCCTTTATTTCCACAATTTTTTGTTCGACATCCCTAAGCTGTTGATTGTATTCAGCTAATTTAATGGAGGCTTTTAGGGGTACCTGAATTCTTAAATTTTTTGACTCCAACAGCTGATTCTCTTTCGCACTCAACTGTTGGCGTGTTTCATCCAATCGTAAACCAATATCAATGTGATGCTCTTGTGCAGTGTTATAATCAGTTTTATTAAGATAATTTTTTTCCTGTAGTTTTGTTAACCGACTCAGCTGCATTTGCGACGTTCTAAATTTTCCTTTGTGTGTTTTAATCAAGCTTTTTAATTGACTTATTTCCTGGGTAAACCCCTTTATTTGATCTCTAAATTGATCGTCCTCGCGCTTATCAAGAAGCTTTTGTTCCGTAATTTTCGTCTTAACTGCCCCCTTATTTTCTTCTAATTTATATAGAACAAGCTCATCCACATCAGAGGATTGGCTATTTGTTTTTTTTGTTGAAATCGATAATAGCAACTCCCCCGCCTCAACTTTATCCGCTTCTGCAACATGGATATCTGTAATAAGCCCGGCATCGGATGCATACATTTTAACTAAGCCCTTGTCCGGTACAAGATAACCTGTGACGTTTTCACGTCGAGCATAGGTCCCATATACTAGGAAAACACCAATAACCAATACCACCAGACAAACCGCACCGGTGAGAATGTAAAATGAAAGAGGCTGAATTAAAACAACCTCGCCCCATAGGCGATGTTGTTTGCTATCAAGCGCTTCTTGACGGAAAAGTTTTGACATCATCTTGATCAAGTGTACGGGCGGCTGACCCTAGGGTTGACTTAGGAAATGGAAATATATGGAGATATCTGACCACTCCCATTAGGTTATTATTCTTTGTGGAAACTGATAGAACCGCATACTACCAAACAATCCTTAATGAATCCTAAGAATTATCCTAAACGTAAAATCAGCGACTGATTAAATAGAAAATGAAGAAGGATCTTTGTAAATTTAGAAAATCTTATTTCGACTATCTTTGGTAAGCCACTAGCCATGAAGAGCGATATCTTGCAGCACTAACCCGAAGACCAAACCCCCTTTTACAACCGCGATCATTGCAGCGCGTAAAGCTCCCCAAGTATCAATACAGCATTACCCAGATAACTTTAACCCATCTCGACACTTCTTTTCTTAACTAACGAATTTTAAGGAAACGTTTAGAGTCTTTGAATTAGACTGCGGGTAGTAGCATTGCACTATCAGGAACAATGCATCATTAACAGTCCGCATCTCGCCTGCCTTGCCTTGCTTAAGATAATACTAGATAAAGACCTAACAACCAGATGCGTATTTGCATATAAAAACCGAAAGAAGAACACACGCGCAATTACACAATAAACCAGGAGAGTCAATATGCACAGTTCAACCCTAGCTGAGGGCGCTAAAGCGCTAAAATGGGCCGAAGAAAATGCCCCGTACACTCAAAATAAAATTGTTAAAGAGGACCCTTGGTCGCGGATATATAAACTGAATAACGATTCGAAGACGACCTACCTTAAATTGGTCCCTCCAAACCAACCACACATCCTAAAAACTATTGAGGCAATAGCCGCTCAATTCAACTCTAGTGTCCCCCATGTGATCGCAGTTAACGAGAAACTAGGCTTACAACTAGAAAAACACCATGGCGGCATTGAATTAAACTCCGCATCAAGCGAGATTCAAAAACATCGGCTTTTGTCGACCTACGCCAAAATTCAATCTGAGGCCGCCAAAAAACCAGATATCTTGACCTCGATACCTTCACTTAATGTTGAGAAGCTAACGGATGGGTTAATTAATTTCTTCAAAACTTCATACACTGATGAAAGCGACAATAATAGCATAGTAAATGCTGATTATTTCCTTGGAAAAAAAGATTCGAAAGAATACTACGATGTGCTATCTGTTCGGAAAAACATATTAAAAGACTTTTTGAAGAATACCGATTTACTACCGCTCACCTTAAACCATTGCGACCTACAACCCACATATGCCGCTGAAAGGCAAGACGGTTCAATTGTCATTTTTGATTGGGACAATTCATTAATTGGACCGGCCGGACTATCTCTACCAAAATTCTTTGGGAAAGCTTTTGATATCTATAGACACTTTGGGGGGCTATTAGATGATGACACAAAAACAAAGCTTCATTCAAAGATTAAGTTAATGGACCTCTATGTCGATAAATTAGCAGAAAATGGTTACGCAACGAAATCAACGCTAATAAAATCAATGCCTGCAAGCGCCTGTGCCGGCGTAATACAAGGAATACTTCGGTACTGTCGACCACCCGCCGACAATAATTCTGGTGCGCCTTCAAATGCATATGATGAGTTAACCAACGGCATGGATGACTTACTAAATATTTGCGACTATCTATCTTGCTCAAATAGAAATGATGCCTTACATCTCGCACAAGACTATATAGATCGTGGAATCTTATTCCGTGCTATATATATTTATAGACAATACGTAAAAACCCACCCAAGCGATAGCGAAGTGCAATATAAACTAGCCATTGCTCTCAATAATAATAGGCAATGGGAAGAGGCCATCTCTTGCTTTAAAGCCATTATTGATCAAAACCCAGCAGATGTCAGAACAATAAATGACTATGGTTTAACGCTATTAAGAAACGGGCGACCTGAGCACGCTATCGGCCAATTTGAGATCGCTCTATCAATACAGCATGAGTTTGAAGAAGCAAAAACCAATGTCGAGCGCGCAGAACAATTACTGGAAATGAAAGATCAGGCCGGGCGCCCCAACAAACTGCCAACCCTTCGTGTTTCAACTAACAAAGAGATTAAAGAAGGAGCCTCCGACGAAAAAATTAACCTTGCATGCTCCCTATTTAATAAATATGGCGCACTTCAGTTAGAAAATGTATTTGACAAGGAGTTAATCAAAGAAATTAAAACCTATGTTTTAGACAAATACCAATCTTATTTTCTCCCCAAAGAGTACGATGACTGCCTTATCCTGGGTAATAAACGGCATATGGTAACACTTGATATTGACGGGCCTATTAACTCTCCCGAGCTATACGACAACCCAACCATGACTGCCGTTGCTAAAAAAATACTTGGCGATGATTTTATTATGGGATCTGTCAATATTGCGGTCGCCTTGCCCGGCGCTCCACACCAATCAATCCATCGAGAGCACCCCCCTCTATTCAAAGAAAGCGATCGCTTTAGGCATGACACACCCTGTTATGCAATCGCCATACTTATCCCCCTTATTAAGGCATCACCTATCGTTGGCACAACGCTCGTTATTAAAGAGAGTCAGAACATGTCTTTAGAAGACACCGAGAACTCTGACTTGCCGTCTCAAGCATATTTTCTCGACCTAGGTTCGTGCATTATGGTTGATTATAAAGTCTGGCATCAAGGACTTGCTAACAATTCAGAAGATACCATCAGGCCTCTCCTTACTGTTGTTTTCCAACGCTCCTGGTTCTACGACCGCGTCAACTACACTAAACAACCACCTATTAAGATATCTGATTCGGTTTATAAAGAGGCGCCAGAAAGACTCAAAGAACTAGTCTCTTGGATCAAGCAGGTTTCTTAATGCGTTAATGATTGGGTTTTCGCCGCAGAAACTCCTGCGGCGAACCTATTAACGTGATTAATCAAACGTATAATATTGCAACAAAGCATCCTATCTAAAAGTTTCTGGGAAAAGTGACGCGCTCTACTTGTAACTACTCAGCGAGCAGTTAATTCTATAAATAGCATCTCAGGTCACCCCCTGCGGAACTGCATAAATGTTACGGGTAAATCTAACGGCAGCAAAAACAACCGGCACATAAACTTTCCGGTTCAAACACATTGGCATATAGGGAATTATAATTCTGGAAAATCAGCACTCCCTTTAACATGCTATTAAAAATCTTAATAAATCAGATTCCTGTACCGGTCTGATCACCACAAAAAACTAAACATCGAAGGATAATTATGCTTTTTCATAGAATTCCTTTACGGGATATCAGCGATGTTTTAAAGTCCTGATTAGTCTGGTTTGATATTCCGTGATTATTTTACGGCAGCAATATTTTCTTAGAATTTTTTAAGCATTTATTTGTTACTCTGTTTTCAGCCTTTGTTGTAACTGAATTTTCAACTTGGGTTATTTGTTGGACTTTAAAGGCCTACAAATTATTTTTTAACTTAGAAAGGAGTACAGCTAGTATGCGCGAATTAACTCAAAACGAAACTGAAGAAGTATCTGGCGGTCGTTACGGCGGTGGTTATGGTGGGTATGGCTATGGCGGCTACGGCGGCGGCTACGGCGGCGGCTACGGCGGCGGCTACGGCGGCGGCTACGGCGGCGGCTACGGCGGCGGTAACAACAGTGGCGGACGCAGCGGTGGTGGCGGTAACAACGGTGGCGGACGCAGCGGTGGTGGCGGTAACAACGGTGGCGGACGCAGCGATGGCGGCAACAGTGGTGGAGGCGATTGCGGTGGTGATGTTGGAGGCGGCAATGATTGTGGCTGTGTAACAGCCTGCACTACTACATGTTAGGAATAAGATAGCCAACACCTGCACCAACCTCTGACATAGCTGCAGCAAAACTCAGCTCAATAGGATCTGACAAGATAAGCGCAATCGCTCATCATGTTGAAACCCTAAATGAGATTACGAACTGGTGCAATAAATACGGCCCCGCTTCTTCAAGGAGCGGGGCCGACTAATCATCGCTCTCACCCCCCCAAAGCATTACTTTTAAGCCCCCCTAAATTAAACAATCTCACTAGACTCAACAACCTTGGTTTGATGGATCAGTGAGTCATCAAGCGGCTATACTATCACGCTAAGGTTTTAGGGCTAATTGCACGCTCTATTCGCCCCATGGCGGTGTACCCCGGAGTATCCTCTCTTGCTGCGTAATTCACCTTATTGCAATTCCTTGCAATTCCTTGCAATTGTCCCGCTATTACGCGTCATTGTGCCTCGGCTTTGGCTCCATGCCGCTCTACCTCCCCCATCCATGGGGGGTCTCGTTGCCACTGAACGAACAGAACGCACACTTAAACCCTAAAACCTGTTCGTGATGGGTATATCCACAAGGATGTCGTGTAGTAAAGCAGAGCAGGAGCAACTGCCGAGTGGTTCTATGCAACGATTGAGATAGTTTGATCTGGAGCAAAAAGATGGAATACCCTCGGGGTACGCGCTAGCGTTAAAGGTTATTGATTTTCCATTCCTTAGGCTTATTTCGTTATCGCAACGGAGCCTGCTGGGGACGGCTATTACACTCAGCCATGACTACCTCTCATCGAGTCCAACAGAATCGGCCGCCGATACTATTCCCCCACTGAGTCCCAGGTGGACTCCCTGCACTCAAAATGGCTTTGCCGGGCTCTATCAGCCCGCTAAAATCGAGTATCGTAGTGAAGCTAAAGTTCGGCTCAGCCTATAGAAACGTCTTATGTTCACACTACCTCCTGTAAAATGTCGTTTTTTTTAGTACAATTTCCACCATTAATACCTGCCTGAGCAAATATCATGGAAAACCCTACGAATAAATTTGGTATCCGCATCACCCTCCCCGAAGGGAATACAATGACAATGGAGCACCTGTTAGGTGAAAACTGGGAGTATTTCCGCTGGTTCTCAAGCGCCGAAAAGCGCGATACTGCTTTCGCCGATATGCAGCAGCAACCCAGAAATTATCGTATAGGAGATACCATCAAACAGGTTTTACAAAAGATAGATAAGGACTAAGCCCCAACTCTTATACATAATCCAGAAGAGCATCCCATGCAAATAGCCATTGAAGTTGAAAATATTAAGTGTGGCGGCTGTGCCAACAGCATCACCGGTAAATTAATGGAAGACGAGCGAATTCAAACTGTCGAAGTAGACGTGGATAATGGCGTCGTTACACTGGAAGTCGATAGCAATGAAGTACGAAATGACGCCATTACCCGTTTACTAAAAATGGGATATCCCGAGACGGGCAGCGTCGAGGGCCTCAAAGCCGTCAAGGCCAAAGCCAGCTCCTTTGTCAGCTGCGCGGTGGGGCGCATGAGTCAAGACGATAAAAGCTAACCCTAATGCTCCGCCCCCTTATTTTCTCACCTCCTTCTTCTATACCAAGAATCGGTAGCGGTGTTTACCCACATCAAAAATAGCCCAGGCACTCCATGATTGAAAAAGCTTTTGAACAATTACTGTACGCCAGTCGTTGGCTGCTCGCCCCTCTCTATCTTGGCCTGAGCTTTGCCCTGCTCGCGATCGGAATTAAATTCTTCCAAGAGGTAGCCCACCTTCTCCCTCATATATTCGATATCAGCGAGGCCAACCTCGTACTCACTATCCTCTCGCTTATCGACTTATCACTGGTCGGTGGGTTGGTCATCATGGTCATGCTCAGCGGCTATGAAAACTTTGTCTCTGCGATTGAGTTAGATGAAGACGATGAAAAACTGGCGTGGCTAGGAAAACTTGATACAAGCTCCTTAAAACAGAAAGTCGCTGCATCAATTATAGCTATCTCCTCCATTCACTTATTGCAAGTTTTCATGAATGCCGAGGGAATCGAAAACGGAAAAATCATGTGGTATGTCATTATGCACCTAACATTTGTGATATCTGCAATGGGAGTCGCTCTCGTTGATAGGATGTCTCCACATTGAGCTAGCTGAATCTATTTTATGCATGCGTGCGTATCACCTCGCATGAATAGATTTGTTTGCTTGATCCTCTACCTGCTCTGCAGCTCTCCCTTACTGGCCAACGCTGAGAATGAACCGCCACTTCAATGGCAAGACTGGTCGGCTGAAACATTCAAGCAAGCCAAGCAAGAAAACAAACTCATTCTTCTAGATCTCGATGCCGGTTGGTGTCATTGGTGTCATGTAATGGATGCGACCACTTACACAGATCCTGAAGTATTGAAGGAAATCAATACGAATTATATCCCTGTCAAAGTAGACCACGCCGCCAATCCAGAATTGGCTGATCGCTATGAAGACTATGGATGGCCGGCAACGATTATTTTTTCAAGTGATGGCACCGAAATCATTAAGAGACGCGGGTATATTCGTCCCGATTTAATGAAATGGATGCTTCAAGCGATCGCTGAAAATCCTGACCCGACAGCTCATGAAAACAAAGTTCGTACCGTTTCACCAAACGCACAGTCGGGGCTAAGCAGTGAACAAAGGGAATTGCTCGAAATGCGATACCAGTTTATTTATGACGCAGAGTTTGGTGGTTGGGGTCGAGTGCATAAATTTCTGCATAACGACAGCATTGAATATGCCATGACCCAAGCAATGCAAGGCAGTAAAGTTCACGAGGTTATGGCACGTCAAACCCTCTGGGCTACACGACAACTCATCGACCCCGAATGGGGAGGCATTTACCAATACTCGGATAGTATTGACTGGAAATCGCTACACTTTGAAAAAATTATGTCTTCTCAAACCGATGCGCTGCGCCTGTATGCGATGGGCTATGGTCTTTGGGAGAAAAACGAATATCTTGAATCAGGCCTTGAAATCCTCAAGTTTCTTGAAGAAAAACTAAGCTCACCGGAACGTGTCTATTACACTAGCCAGGATGCTGACCTGAATGCCAATATCGACGGCCACCACTTTTTTTCGTTAAGTAATGAAAAACGCCTTAAGCTGGGTATCCCACCCGTTGATAAAAATATTTACGCCAGAGAAAATGCCTGGGCAGCCTCTGCACTTCTGAGCTTATATGGCGTAACTACGGACAAAAAATATCTCGATAAAGCTATCCATATAATCGATTGGATTATAGCGAATAGAAAGCTATCTGAATCTGGAGGATATGCCCATGGAAATGACACCAAAGATATTTTCTTAGGAGACACACTCGCAATGGGAATCGCGTTGCTGGAGCTTTATACCGCAACAGCAAACCCGCAATGGCTGAACCAAGCCGAACAAGCAGCAGAATATATTTCCGCAACCTTCAAAAATGAAAAAGGTGGTTACTCCTCTACTCCTACAAAGAAAGAAGATAGCTTATTGCAATCACCGTCATTCCATCTGGATAGCCAGATCAAACTGACTAGATTTACACGACTACTCTCTTTCGTAACCGGCAAAGAAAAATATCAGGCCATGGCAGAGCACAGCATGAAATATTTAGTTTCCGTAGATATCACCAACCAACGCAGGCTTCTAGCCGGCATACTGCTGGCTGGCATGGAAATGTCTCAAGATCCATTACATATAACCGTCGTAGGAAATAAGCACGACAAAAAAGCAAAAGAGCTTTTCGAGATGGGCCTCAAATCTATAACCAGATTCAAGCGTGTTGAATGGTGGGATAAAGCCGAGGGACCACTACCAAACCCAGACGTTACCTACCCTAAGCTGGATAAACCTGCAGCTTTTATCTGCAGCAATGGCGCATGCTCCTCTCCCATATTTAAACCTGAAGAAATAGGCGAGGCAATTGATATAATGAAAAATGAATCGTTAAAAATTGCGTTTTAATCTGAACTATTCTAGGCTTATATTTATTGTGATTAGCAGGATCATCCATAAACACTTCTTCACCACGAAGGGCACAAAGAACACGAAGGAAGAGACGAATAATCGATGCGTTAACTTCGTGCCCTTCGATGGAGAATAAAGGTTTTGGATTGACTCTAAGGCTAAAAAGGAAACTCTTAGACTGCAAGCATTTTTGCAACGTTTATTACTGAGTATTACCCACGAAACACGTGATTGTTTGAATTTATTATTTTGCTTTTCCCTCTGCGATTGCATCGAATGCTACGTCTAGGCTTTCCCTCACATCATCAACCCATTCGATGACCTCGCTTGGTGCATTTGCTTGAACTACAATATTTTGAACTAATATAAAAGTCGTTTTCATTAATTTTAGATCTCTTACTGACTCCCAACTCATGGCTTCATTGATATGGAACATTAGCTTATCAGAGTCAGTAAACCCAAAATTATCTACTACTGCATTTCTCAAGTTTCCCCAGGACCCTTGAAGATCAGAGATTGCAGTTTTTTCATATCCCGTTGGTTCCGTGATGAACGCCATTTTGATAAATCTCTTAATTTCTATTTCGTTTGTCACTTGCTTATCGGCAGCATAAAACAAAGCGATAAACAACGAGGATTTTCTCTTGCAGCTGGAGCTATTTGTTAAGTTTGTGTAATGTAGAACTTGTCCAATTCCAGTATCATCTTCATATTCATTTAGGTCTGAGGCACTATCTGGCACCCATCTAGATCACCACTTTTAGATCACCACTTTTAGATCACCACTTTTAGATTACCACTTTTGTTTTCCACACAGGATTATTATAAGTCTTGCTCCGGCATATCAAGCTCAGGTAAGGTCGTCTTCATGATAAAAAAGCCTAGCGAAGATATAAATGGAAAAGTCGTCCTGGTAACGGGGTCAGCACGACGCATCGGTGCTCAAACAATTCGTACCTTGCATTCGAGCGGAATGCAGGTAATTATCCACTATCGCAACTCTGGGGGCGAGGCCGCGAAGCTAGCCAAAGACCTTAATAAGATACGACCTGATTCAGCTCAGACTCTACAGGGTGATTTGTTGGAAATATCTTCACTATCAAGCCTTATCGAAAAAGCGATCAGCTTTTGGGGCAGACTTGATGTACTGGTGAATAATGCATCAGCCTTCTACCCCACGGAGATTGGCGAAATAACCGAAAAAGATTGGGATATTCTGGTCGGCTCCAATCTCAAAGCGCCGCTGTTCCTTGGTCAAGTAATCGCGCCTGAATTAAAAAAGCGCAAAGGCTGTATCGTTAATATGGTCGACATTCATGCCGACCGACCTTTAAAAAATTACACGGTTTACTCTATCGCCAAAGCGGGGTTGGTCGCGCTCACTAAATCACTGGCCCGCGAGCTTGGCCCAGAGGTACGCGTCAACGCAGTGGCGCCTGGCGCTATTCTCTGGCCTGAAGAACCTCACCACACAGCGCAGCATCAGGCGATTATCGATCACACCGCGCTCAAACGCGAAGGCGATCCTACTGATATTGCTCGTACAATTCGTTTTTTAATTATGGACGCTCCCTACATCACCGGACAGGTGATTGCGGTGGACGGTGGTCGAACATTATCGAATTGAAGAACGAGTACTTTAAATTTGATATCAAGTATTGGTATTAAAACTAACAGCGTCCCAATCGATCTTTCGTGCTTTGTGCATAGCACCATCCTTTAAAGCCGAACCCCATAGACCCGCAAAGCTAAGATCTGGAGACACAAATCCAGGCCAAAGACAAAACCCGAACAATGACACACAGGAACAAACGCTATCGATGTACCGAGTGATCAAAAAGCTGAATAAATATCTGAGGGGCTCGGTTGATATAACGAGGATTCAGGCGTTCAAATGTCTATTTAGAAATCTCGATGCCTGGATTAAAATCCGGTTAAGATCGACACGGGCTGTAGAAATGGAAGAAGCCCTGAATAACTCCAACAGATCGGCGATCGGTAATGAGACGTCCGGTGCGGTTTACGGTGAATCTAGAATGGTTCAGGGAGCGTGGTTTTGTGCTCCTACAGGTTTTACAATCAGTTTTTCCCTAGCCTGGTGAATTTCACTATTGATCGAGGAACGGTATACATACCGCTCTGAGATAGGAAGCAGCCCTATGGGCTACCTCCTATCAGATTTTCCCTATATTTAGGGTTATGTGCTATCGCTATTCCTCAGAGAGGCTTCCAAGCGTAATCCCAAGCGAATCCAGTCCCAGGCGCGTCGTTGCACCACTCTTGAACAGTGCAACTATAGAGGTTGCTATCAGCGCCTTTGACAATCGTACCTTCAACGTATTGACCCATACCCTCTGGATAGGTGAACTCTGGATCTGTTGGATCTGTTGGATCTGTTGGATCTGTTGGATCTGTTGGATCTGTTGGATCTGTTGGATCTGTTGGATCTGTTGGATCTGTTGGATCTGTTGGATCTGTTGGATCTGTTGGATCTGTTGGAT
>JAUTBT010007553.1:0-25646 GCA_032361225.1 Lepetodrilus schrolli
GACCCGTAACACTAGGCCAGGCATGTAACACTAGGCCATACCTGTAGCACTAGGCCAGGCATGTAACACTAGGCCAGACCTGTACATTAGGTTATACCTGTAACATTAAGTCAGACCTGTAGCAATAGGTCAGGCATGTAACACTAGGCCAGACCTGTAGCACTAGGCCAGGCATGTAACACTAGGTTATACCTGTAACACTAGGCCAGACCTGTAACACTAGGCCAGACCTGTAACACTAGGCCAGGCATGTAATACTAGGCCAGACCTGCAACATTAAGCCAGACCTGTAGCAATAGGTCAGACCCGTAACACTAGGCCAGGCATGTAACACTAGGCCATACCTGTAGCACTAGGCCAGGCATGTAACACTAGGCCAGGCATGTAATACTAGGCCAGACCTGCAACATTAAGCCAGATCTGTAACACTAGGCCAGACATGTAATAGGAGATCGTACTGAGCGGACCAGTGTATTTATAGCTTGACGGCAAGTTTTCGTTAATGTAATCAGATTGTATCAACCGTCACAGTCACAGATCTTCAGACCGGCTGTGTTTAACTGTTCTATGATGGCAACGTGAGAGCCAGCACTTCACCTTCTCTAGTTCCAGGTGGAACACCTTCGCCGTACATCCGAGGACTACCCCCTCTGTGTTATCTCTCAATCTGAAGAGGTTTACGTTCAGACTATACTTTTAAATAAGCACCTCGTTATTGTCTCAAAGAACTCTTTATAGTCTCAAATATCTCTTTATAGTCTCAAACATTTGTTTATCTCAAACATATTTTTATAGTCTTAAACATCTCTTTATAGTCTCAAACAACATTTTATAGCCTCAAATATCTCTTTATAGTCTCAAACATATCTTACTAGTCTCAAACATATCTTATCGCCTAATGCTACAATCCTACGCCTAATGTGTTCCTCTAGTAGTATTATAATTATTATTATTAGTAGTAGTAGTAGTAGTAGTAGTAGTAGTAGTAGTTGTAGTTTAATGACATTGGACAGATGTCAGACGACAGATATTTTGCTGCTCAATATTAATCAATCTGGTTCCTCTTTAATAAAGTATTCCCAACCCTCCACACACACACTATGTAATATTAGTGATAATTGCATGGAGTCAGCATATTACTACACCGAGTAGACGCAACTAGCAAAACCAACCACGTCTATACAACTTCATTCAAGTCACCTTGAACATTTGATATTGTAACAGCTTAGATTGCTTCTGGCCTCAATATTTTTGATATATTTTTTTTGGATTGGGGTTTTAAGTCGATTTCAAGATTCTTTCACTTATATCACGACTTGTCAGTTTAGGGCAGGAGGAAACCCGCAACATCCGTAGCGGTGATTGTTGCAGTAAACCTGCGAGCATCGGCTGGTAGTGATAAGACCAAGGATGATAACTGCATTGCCACTCTACAGACATTGATGCCGAGCACCCCCCTGGGCGGGATTTGAACCTGGAACCTTTGGAGCAAATGGCATGGCAACAGTGCTATTGTAATCTCTACGAGTGGGAGTCAGAGAGTAAATACATCATGTACTTGACATTTGATGTATGGAGTTTAAATTTGGAATTTTGTTTGTGTATCCCACACCATTATCTGTACTTTGTATCTCAAAGAAGACCAGCCTTCAGAACCCACACTTCAGAGCGAAAATATGATGTAATTCAATCTAAATAAAATGTTACACTAAATAAAAATACCTTCTGGGTTTTTTTAAATGTACAAATGAGCAAACAATTTACATGAAAAAAATATCTAAATAAATGTACAAATATGCAAACAATTTACATGTACACAATATTTTATCTGAGTATAAGTTTGATATCCAGTAGGACTAAAAATAACTCCTTTCAGCACAGGTTTGGCCCACAATGCAGCAGCCCTATTATACCATTTCCTGTACAGACAATATCGTGCCCTGCCACTGAACCAATCAATACTTTATCTTTAGCATTGTTCACATGAGAGGACTTTGACTTTTCAATGACAGCTTATTGTTTTTATCTCCTCCCTTTCATATATTTATGATGTGACCAGCACAGCTCACCCTGTCATTGCTATTAGCAATCCTGGGTTTTGTCAAATCCTATTACTTCCATCAGTGGCTTTGATGATTTATAGTCTCTTTTTTAAAAGCAAATGATGCAAATAGGCTCCATTGTTTTTGGTCTGTAATTTAGCGAACCTGAATACTGGATCAAAAATGTGTATTCATTTGTATTTGTAATAAGTGAATAAATGAGTTGGGGTTTTTTTCTCTGTAATTTTACAGTGAATCAGCAACATCACAGTGATCTGTGAAAACTAAGGCAGATTGCTACAGTACACCAAGGATAACATGGTTCCATTGACATACACTCACACACACACAAACACACACACACACACACACACACACACACACACATCCAGGCACACACAACATTCTTGAATCTACAAAGTAAATCAAATATTATATTTCTTGAACCTATACATCTACCTAAATGCATCAGATTTAACAAAAGCATCATTTGTAGTTGAGAAATATAATAAGAATATATTAGCACCAAAATCTAATCAGTGGAATAATATGAAGATAATTGGGTAAACATTTATGGAGAATTCTAACCCAAAACATTGTTACAGGAAGTGTTAGTGATGATGACATGTTCCCCAAAACACCTGGCCCTGAGATTACAAAACTTTTTTGAGTACGATTTCATGCTCAACTCAAAAGTTTTGTTCACAAATTCCCACATACAATTTGAGCTTGAGTATGGAATCGCACTCAAAATGTTTCATAATCTCGGGACCTGCTCACTGACCTTGTACAACATGAGACTGATGCCTCAATAAGAGATTAATAGCCCCTCTAACACATCCACTAATACAAACAGGGCTTCACTCATGATAGGAATTGGTAAAATGAAGAGAAAGACAAACACAAAACAACCTATCCCCACTGGCATAGTTGAACTCATCCAGAAACTGATGCAATGACACACTCTTGGATGGTGCACTGGTCTTTCACTATGCATGCAGTCATACAAAATTTGGATTGCTATGAAACAGTATGTCGTGTATATAATTTAGGGCAAACCACCAATCATATTACATAATATAACAACACACCAGGGAACGACATCGGAACACAGACATGTTACATTTTAGATCCATGGAAAATTATAACGTGAATCGTGAAATAACTGTGCTGTGTCTATGTGTCTGCAACAGTCAAAGGATTTATGCCATGTAAAGAACATCTTGTTTTTTGGTTCTAGAGATTCTTAACTTCCTGAGAATCATGCAACTTGCAAGGGGTTTTCCGTACAATATTCCAAAAAGGGAGGTTCCTGAAAAGCAGAGTAATGAGAGAAAAACATGATTTCTTGATACTTGCAGAATGAGCGACGACACCTCATGGTAAAAATGCACATGCAAACAAGGTATTGACAATGTGATGACAAAATGACTGACAGACACAACGGCAATTATCAAAATGATCAATTACCTTTCGTCGGGTCCTGAAGCCGGTGACTTCTTTGATGTTCACTGAGACAGGATAATTGTACTGTCATTATTGCGATAAAAATCATAATATCTCATACATCCAAAGTGAATAAAAATGACTCAACTATCTGAAAGCGCAACCAATGTTTACAGATTCTAGAATATATGTAAATTACCTGGCCTATAGATTAACATAACTCATATATAAATACATGACAGTGTATCATTTTATTGCAAATATTAGCAACTTCTTGTGAAATACGACCTTACCATTAGCAACTTCTAGAAAATACGACCTGACCTTTGAAATAAAAATAAATGGAGCTAGCAAAAAGTGAAAATATAAAAATAGTGTAATTCTCTTGACATTTTCAAATTTTAGTTTTACCTTATGGAATAACTTTTTAAATGGAACTATTTTGCTTTTCTTAATGTAAGTGATTAGTTGCACCAAGATGGCACCTTTAAATAAAGAGTAACTCGGTCTTTGCCAGTTCTACGTACTCTCAGGGGAAACCTCAACACCAGTATTCACAATGTAGCATCTTGTTCCTTCATGCTCATATTGTCATTAAGTAAATGGCATTCTACCTATAGAATTCCATTCTAATACACAAACAAAAGCACTGAGCTTTGAATAATTAATTTATTTTGGGCCTTGCTATGGAAATACATATCATTTCCACATTAAGTTTTTGAAGCTATCCTAAATTTTTTTTTCGAAAACCAGTGAGGTCATGGAACATCAAGATAATTATCCTGCAATCACAACCTGGATCAGTAGCATACAATAAAAAATGCTTTCGAATCACCACCTATTACAGACATTCAATGGAATCACAAGTCTATCTTTGTCATTCAATTCAATGGCAGTTACATGCAAACACTAATTTTCTATAGTGCAAATTCAGTCCGTTCCAATAGATGCACGTACCATATGTGAAAATTGCTTTTCCAATTAGTTGAGATGACTTCCTAATAGCTATAGTTTCATACTTGTATGCTAAGATCTCAAGAATTGAGCTCACATCAGTGAAATGAGTTGGCAAGGCCAAATAGTGAAATGTGTCTGACATGCTCCTGGAGATATTGAATGCTTATGATTTTTCATACTTTTCCAAAACAGTATCTGTCCATTACTAATTATCTAATAGATGATCAATATTGATTCAATGGCTTTTATTTCAAAAATATCTCTGAACATGATTTTCTTTGCAAATGTTGATAATTCATTTAATAAAATATCACTAACTTATAAACATTTCGTATTTACAGTGCATGTTTGTATCTATAGATCCAAGAATTAAAATAAATAGAGGTTAGAATGACAGAAATAGAGTTCTTGCTATCATTTGACCAAAACATGTGTCAAACAATCACAGAAAGGAATCAGGTATAGTTATATAAATAAATCATCATTATAAGATAAGTTTGCAAAAGCTTCTTCTAGCTAGAATCTTCATACCAACGTGATCTTTGCTCAAAAACAGTTTGAAGACTGCAAATGACTGCCATGAACAAAGTTGGCTTGTACGATCACAACAACACGAAGACGTAACAGAAACTCCCCAATCTCGGTTCTGTCCTTTTAAAGCTATTAAAATCGCTTCTATTCCTTTCCATGATAGGCCTCAAGAAACCAGTGCAGTTTCCTGTGGTTTATGCTACTTCCAAATGCCATGACTTCTGAGCTTCTCATGCAGCTTGAAACTAAATCTGTCTACTTCTTTATGCTTGTCCTGATATAAATGCAGCATCGTTTCAACATACCTTTTTTTTCAAACCAAACTGAAATAAAAATCCGAAATAGAGATTACATTACTAAGTTTATTCCAACCAAATGTCGCTCTTTGTGATTTAGAGTAGATGAATTTCACTTGCGATTGATTTCCGTGCTGTCGACTGACTGAAACATGAGCCTTAAAGCGTCTTTTTCTCTAATAGAGCACAATTCTGCAGCCTTTCCCGATCAGCCGCTATAATATCTGCATGACAATATATAGTATGTACCATGAGACTAGGCCCGTTCCAGCAATGCCATCCTGCCGACTCCATCCCTAGCGCCAGTGTCCAGCCATCCAGCCACTCGCAGATCAATTCTCTCTAGCAATAAGCTGTTGAGGAATCTTGGAGACTGTTCGCCTGTCTTTATGTGTGGAGCCACCTGTGCGGATTTAATGTTTAATTTGCTTTTCTGCTACTGAGCGGGGGTTTCAACTTGAGGAGCTTTTCGTGAGTAGGGTGATTAAGGAAGATTGGTAGGCGGCAGGTGACACTACAGGTGACACTGCAGTGACACTACACTGACACTACACTGACACCTTGACCAGGTAAGAGATGGCTGGCTGTATTGTATCTGTATTGTGATGTGTGGTGTTCTTGGACTGATTGAAGTGGTACTGTAGTACATTTAAAGGTGGAGTCACTCTCAGTGAACAGATACCACTCACCGCTGTCATACATACAAAGGTCTATATTAAAAAAATACATATTTACAGGTATATTGATTGGTTTCTTGTTGTACATTGCTATGGTAATATTTCATACTTATGTTTAAAGAGTAAGTTTGCCAAGATGTCTTGCGATGTTAAATTCAATAGTCAATGTCGTGTTTGCCATGGACACTATTAATTGTTCTATAAAGACAAATATATTTTATGTAATAATATCTGTATTTTTTAATGATTAGTGGAATTGGAATTGAATGAATGAAATAATAGATTGTTTCATGCCTTTACATAATAACTTAGAACATAGCTCTATACAATAATATTACTAAGTGTATATTAGAGTGTATTTTCTATATTTTTACAATTAATAAAAGTATACAATAACTTTTAAATATCTGGAAATACACCATTGGTATCTGAATTATTATTGAGGAATTAATATCTTCTTCAGATATTGTGCAAATGATAAACGTTATGTAGCAGGGCGAGATATAAGATGCTGCTACTGGTCTCGGCAAGAGGGGTCACCCCTTTGGCTCATTCGGTAGAGCGTTGGACTCACAATCCAGCAATGGGTTCGAATCCCAGGATTGGCAGGTCCTGTGACAAAATGGTGCCCAACGTGTATTTGAGTTGTTCCTGGTTGCTCTTCTCCCAAGATTGTCTGATGGATAATCCATAGCTCCTCAGTGACTTAAAAGTGACTGAATTAGTGACTCGATGACTCGTCATCATATGGAGGGGGAGAGTGTAGCAGGGCGAGATATAGGTTGCTCCTACTGGTCTCGGCCAGAGGGGTTACCCCATTGGTTCATTCGGTAGAGAGTTGGACTCACAATCCAGCAACTCGGGTTCGAATCCTAGGATCGGCAGGTCCTGTGACAGTTATAACAGCCATACAATAATAAAGTTCATACTTACATGTAGCTATGATTGAGTTTTTCAAATAGATGTGATTTTCCATATTTCATAAAAAATCATACTCATTTTAGTACCTCTACAGTTTCAGAACAGAATTTCTGTGGAGAAGTCTATGCAATGTAGGAATGAAATCCAATTATTGTGAAACTCAACTGTCATTAATTTCTTTTGATCTTAATGTCAAATTTCCCATACAAGACTCCTTAAGACAGTTGAGTTTCACAATAATTATATTTTAGTCCTACATGTGTGTGCACAGCATTACACAATTGCCATTATTTACAATCTATGCCACTTCAATACAAAATTTGCATTTTATTCTGGTGTGGTCAGTGGTGCCTTTGAACTCCTCAGTCTACATTTGATCCTAACTTAATCATATCTTGTTTAAATAACGAGGTCTAAAAGGTAGAGAAAGTAATAAGAAAAAGAACACGAGAAAAATGTCAATTACCTAAGAAAACATTACAATCAGTCTTGAACAACAGTGGAAAATCCTTATATGTTGGATACAAATGAGTATCCAATATTGCTTCTGGAATTGACAGAAGAATGATTTGCCTCGGGGGTATAATGCGCAATGGTGTTATGGCGAGGTGCAGACTAAAAAGGGCTTTGCCCAATAACAAAGACCTTGTCCAATATGAAGGCAAGTCAATTTGTCCAGACAAAACTCAGACAAACTTATCATACGTGATCAGTGACGGAGCAGGAAGATTTAATCCCCGATAACATTCCGCGATAAGTATTGACAGACAGTATTCTGATTGATTGAAATTGACATGGGTCAAGTCGGTCACTTGTAGAGACTAGATGAGTTGGTCGAAGGAATTAAAGCTAGGCACAAATCACACATAGAAAATTAGTTGTAGGAAAATAAAGATGTTTTTTTCCTCTTCATTTGACCAATGTGTGTTAAAGTGGCCTCACTTGTCGTCTTTTGACTTGTCGACACTCGTAGTCTGAGAGGGGGATGTGCAGATAAGACTGTCATTTGAATGATCCTCTAATTGATTTTGTGGATCATGTTTACTTTGTGAATCACAGAGAGCTTCTAGCTATTTATACCTGCTTCCACTCGAGATTGTAGTAATGGCTTGTGATTACGTAGTATTCAGGAATTCATCTCATCATATTGTTCCTCTAGTTGGCAAATCTTGTACCGAGATGTGTTCATTTTAATAATGCTGTGTACAATTAGATACAAACACATTGATAGCTTCAAGCAGTACAATTAGCTAACAATAGTCTTTATTTATTTCAATATTTACCAGTTGACAGCTTTCAGAGTTCCGAGAGACACACTAAGATTGATTTCACGTGACAGCAAGCTTACATATGTACAACCCCCACATCTATAAACAAATAAATCTGACAATTAGATATCAATAATTAGTCATATGTTTTGATTGATGGACTTTGAAGTGAACAATCACCTTGGGCCTTTCTTCAGGGTCTTCAAACTGCCCACTGTCAACCTTGTGTCAATTTGTGCCTCAGTCAACAGTGTTCTGGTCAGTGTGATCACTGGCAATAGATTGGTAATCATCCCCACTGGGCAGTGGTCAGTCTAAACAGACTCAATGTTGAGACAAAGTCAACACCCAGACTCAGACCAACAGGACAAAGTTAGAAGTATGTTTGCAAAATTGGGCCGAATTTGACCTCCAACTGCAAGGTTCCAATACCCCTGTGTGCATTTTCAGGTCAATTTCAGGGCAAATTGAATTGGAAATGTCAATCATGCAGCCATACTCTGGAATTATTTGTCAAATTGAAGGACTCCTTAATTAGTATTCAATTGGGAAGATGAAATCAGTGAACAAAGGTGTTTTCCGTTGGCTTTTTAAGGTGATTACCAAACAAATTATATGAAGCATGTCAAGCAGAGAAACACTATTATAAACAGCAGCTATTTTATTTACTTCTATAATGCATCTCTCGAAAGCTTTAGGACATGATAGCAGGGCTTTAATGCTGTTATTGAATAACATGGTTCAAGTAATCAGTAAAATATAATATATTATTTTTGTAGTATATGAACATAATTTCCTACATATGTACAATATAATAGCATGAGCTGTACATCACCCAATTCACGATGGAATAATTCTGTCTTTTTCTATTTTCCAAATTGATCACGCAAAATGTACCCCCCAATCCCCCCATCCTTTATTAGGCTGCTCATGTCGGAAATTCCCATCAGTGTATAATAACAAAGTAGATGCTCACGCTACTAGCTCATAAAACGAGATATTTTCATTAAAACATTGTACCTAGCTAGCCATAATGACCTGCGTGGCTAATGTTCAGATGCCTATTAATCTCAAAAACATGGATTATTGAAAACATAATCAGGTCACTCGGCTCCACTCACCCAGATCTAAATTAATTCATAACTTGAGATCGAACAGGTTTTTATGCCATAATGTTGAAATGATAACACACCATATAGTTTTTAAGTTTCCATTGTTATGGTTTCATGCAATTACAATATCTGATCCCAGTTACCACCAATTCTTTCTATCAACACTACCATTGAAGATTAAAACAAAAATTACACAATTTCACTAAGTTTATATTATTAAAATATTGAATCTTTCCATATATTGGTCCTTTAAAAATATGATTTTCTATGTCTGTTAAAGGCATACAATCATGGTTTGTTGAAATATTTCTCAATCGTTTTCAATATTTTCATACTTTTTCATATTTCGTATTACTTTTCTGTCCAATCAACTGGTAGTTTGATGATAATATCATGTAGATGAGATAAGTTTCATCTCGATAGAATGGCCCTTTAAGAAACTGGTGCTGATAACCTGAGAACTGGAGGAATATAGAGGAAGAGAATGCTCACCTGTCTAGGTCATAATCTTCCAACATGCACATATATATGCATCATGCTCACAGTTGTATTTCCGGTCTACTTTTCAGCATTGTGCAACTGACAGTGAAACCACAACTTTTTTTAAATGAAAGTAACACATAAAAAAAACAACTTATTCTTCATGTTGAGAAAGTAACACACAAAAAATTGCCTATTCTTCAAGTTGAGATCGAGATCCTGTAGCCATGCGATTACCTTTAAGATTACGTGGCCAGAATAATTTATAAATAATGGGTTTCAACTTAAATTGCATTCCTCTTAAAACGGGAAAGAAATCCATTAGGAAAATCAGTCGTGAAACAACAGAAAACAGTCTTCTATTTTTATCTGTTTAAACAGAAGTGAATTAAGGGATGAAATAAGGCCTGATTGTAATATTACAATGTTTATGACTCACAGGAAATGTGGAAAGAAGAAGTTGATGGAAAAATAATACCAACAATACATGAGTGTTTTCTTAAAATAGGAGAATACAACAACAGAATAATGAGAGAATAAAACACAATGAAAGAAGTAACCTTTCATTGTATGAGAGTACATGCATTGTTATTAAAAATGAAAATGTCAATCATTGTAGAGATGGAATGAATTTTCTTTACAGGTTACTTTGATTTTAGTTTGTCATCACAAATAGTGTTGGTATTGTTGGAATTCTTGACTTTATCATAAGTATGGAAACCACCATCATCAGTCTTGACATAATAAGTCTTGACATATTGACATCATCACAAGTATCAACACCATAAGTCTTGACATCATCATCAGTGCCAACTATGACACTATCATATTCAACAGTTAATATCTATCTACACTTACATATACAAATTCCTGCAGTCTTCTTTTCCTAGTATTGGAGCAGAATACTGACATGTCGTCATACCTATTCATCCTTTTAAAGGCCATGCTTTGATGCTTATTCTCAAATAGGAAAACAATATGGCAATTAGGAACCAGGGCATTTTACCTGAAATTTATTATCATCACTTTACAACGCGACTCTTCTATATATACCTGACATTGCCGGCAGTCACTCTCGTGAAGACCTACACACATCTATAAAGGAAATCTTATATATTGATTTCTCAATCTGATCAGACCTTATACAATGCTGCTTTTTTACTTGCCCATCACCATGGAAACATCATCAACAGATCCTTTGAGAGGACATAAAAAAAAATTACCTTGCAGTGTACATTTCAAGTATGTAATAATTAGTAAATCCACCTACAAAGAATGCCTTAGTTATACCTAATATCACCATAGACTTCCTCATTTCCAGTGTCTACCAAAACCCTTCATTTTGAAGGACTTACGTGCTTGTACATATGATCTAATTT
Organism: Lepetodrilus schrolli; assembly: GCA_032361225.1. Classification (NCBI taxonomy): domain Eukaryota; kingdom Metazoa; phylum Mollusca; class Gastropoda; order Lepetellida; family Lepetodrilidae; genus Lepetodrilus; species Lepetodrilus schrolli. The sequence continues at coordinate 11,110 of JAUTBT010007553.1, forward strand.
AGGGATGTACTGCTCCCTTTGATGAAATAAAGACATTGAATATTAGACAAGTGATTTGTATCTGACGCAATAATCATTATTTTATCAATTTACTGGAAAAACAATAGGTATTTTAGCCATTAACTTGAAATTTCAGGTGTAGATTTATGCTTCATATTCTATCATTTTTTTTATAATTTGGTATTGAATCTGAAGACATTCCATCCTTTAGTATTTTAACATTTGTTTCAATAAAAATAAATATATATGTTTATTTTTTGGTTTTTTTTTAGACGTGATAAATATATTGAAAAATGGTATGATCAGAATGTGCAACTAACATAATTTAAGATTTATGTGGGTGAATGCTCCGAGCGCTGCTAAATCTGAACACAGAGCAGTGACATTTCTGTTGTTCAACACTATACCTTAGATAGCATTGCCTGAAGGTTCAACCACAGCACACACTGTGAAGGCACAGATCCCTGTATTAAGTCAGAATGATGCTCTGTTCAAATACAATTATTATGACTATGGTTATGGTTGTGGTTGTGATTATTAAATTATATTGGCCATATGTGTGTGGATGATGGAGTGTAATCTTCTACGTGTAGTACACAGCTTTGTGGATTGGTTTGTTTCAGAAAATCTACTGGTCAATCTTGCCAATTATGACATGTAATGATGAGTAACAATTGTGATGACACAGTGTGGGCAGTGGTGATGACAGTGTGGACAGTGGTGATGACATTATTGTACTATTCTATAAGGAAGAGAAATGATGTTGACATGTTTAAATATCCTTAACATCATTCAAATTCAGTATGTGCAATATGAACAATAATTGACTTGTTACTCGGGATTACAGATTATTTTTCCCCAAGTGAAATTAATTTTGTAAGTCACAATCTTTAATTTCATGAGGGAAAAGTAACCTCTCTCTCTCTCTCTCTCTCTCAGATTTGTACTTGTAGTCTGGTGCACAACCATTCTTTTTTCTTTCTTTTTTGTTTGTTTGAATTGGGGTTTAGAGGCACTTTCAAGAGTCTTTCAATTTGGACAGGAGGAAACCTGCAACATCCGTAGCACTGAATGTTGCAGTAAACTTTTGAGTACTGGCTGGTACTGGCAGATCAATGATGATAACTGTGTTGCATCGGTACAGAGAGCGCAAACTATCATGATTGAGTCAGAAAGGTAACTTTTACGAACATTGATGTGGGCTCCTGCGACGGGATTTGAACACAGGGCCTTTGGCATCCATGCCTAACCCTGCAGTTCACCTGAATCCTAAGTGCATTGAAGGGTGTTATATCGAGGGAGCGCTGTATTAATGTTGTTGAAACTGTTTGTGAAACTCCCTTGTTAATCATCTCTGACAGTCTCTGTTACCTAATGTTCATTTTGTTGCTCATTAACAACACAAATAATGATGTACCTTTTTTCCCATATTAATTTTGATTTGTTGAATTTTATACTTATGATATTTTCATACAGAATGTATTCATAATTATAATTGGTTCTTCAGGGCATGCATTTTGTTCTTATAAGAAGACATATGCACAGAACTGTCATTAATTGGTTATTTGATAGGTATGTATGATATAAAAATGACCTATTGATTTTCCGACAGATCTAATTTGAGAACACAAACACATGGAAATCAATAGAAGTATGAAATAATTATCATCAGTTTTGCTTGGGGCTTGGTCTTGAAGAATGTTCAGAGTAGAACCTGGGAAAAAGTCAACCAATTTCCTGGTTAAAATTACTATAATTGTAATTGAAATGTCTTAATTTTATCAAAATAATCATGATAATAGTAATAGCCTTTGTAAACATTGGACATCACTTTATCAATATATAATATTAATAGTACTAAATAATAATTTAAATAAAAATAAAAAATAAAATAAAATAATAATAATAATAATAATAATAATAATAATAATAATAATAATAATAATAATAATAATAATAATAATAATAATAAAAAATAATAATAATAATAATAAATAATAATAAATAATAATATGAAAGATTTGTAAACTGCAATAAACACATGTTTGCACTAATGCATGCACAAGTCAATAGAAGTGGATGAAAAAGTTCATAATATTACCATTAATACATTATGATTCAAACTAATAATAGATCATCCTAAAAATTAAATTATCATTAAATACTTCAAACTCTCTCTATAGTTTAGTTTGAAATTTACACAGTATGTTTCCAAAACTTCTGAGAGTTAGCTTGAAATTTACACCATTGTAGAATACTTCAAAATATTCCTAATAGTTCACATACAGATTTACAATACCGTACCATGATATGCTACAAACTAGCTATACTTCAGCCTAAAATTTACATTAGGGTATGTGTAGTTCAACTGCTACATATAATAAGCGAATGTGGGCATGTTTATTAATGTAGTATTGTAATATTTAATAGGAACATTAAAAAATTTGTTATTAATAATGTAAATCCAATTTGATATTTTGAATCAAATTTGGTATGTACAAACGGCTAACATATGCATGGAGTATATTAGTCTTTGTGAAAGAGGATGAAGGCAATCATTAAACATCTTTGACAAAGACTAGGATATATAAACGTCACATATGCATTCATTGACATGCATGTTAAATATACAACACTGAAATGAAAGTTAAGAAGAGAGAACATGGAAACTGTCTTTGTATATTCAGCAGTCATCTCATCTAAAATTCATAGAAAATTATTGATCAAATCGAAGTATTGTTTTGTCTGTATTTTACAATGATGGAACGTCAATATAATCAGTGTTCTTGAACTTGTCCAAAAGATAGGAATAACATGATTTCTAGAATATATTTGGCTTAATGTTGATGATTGCTGAAAACATTTATAAGTAAATTGTATCTAAAAATATATGATCTGAAAAAATAGTATAATCTAATCAGTTGTTTTGAAAAATTAGTCATATTTATACATCAATGTACATTTGGGGTTGAAGCTGGCAATGCACTCATTTACTCATTTACAAATTACTATGATCACCCTTTAAAAGTTATGTTACAGTTCTGTGGTTTAAATGAGATTACCATCCTACATTCACATGTCTTCCCTGGTGTCATCATTGAAAATATATAGAGGGGAAAAAATATATACTAAAACATGTAAACTTTCAAGTTTCTTCCTGGGTCTAAAGAAATGCAGTAACTTCCTTCCTCTTTGGTAATTTGCTTGAAATAGCCAATTAAATATAGTGCTAGAAATATTTAGTCTAACATTGTGCTGGACAAAGCCAGAGTGACACAGAAGCCTTATTGTAGCTGAGCAAGTTCAAACAAATTATGACGCTATACATTAGGCCAGTCACAGTTCCCTATATACACACATTATCTACATGAGAGGAAGATTTTGTACAAACATTTCTATCAGCATACTCTTTGTTATCGAATACAAACTTACATCAAAGCAAGTTTGGGATCAATGAAGATTTTCTTGCGAATATTTATACATAAATATTTGGCATAAAGGGAAAATTAAATGTAAATATGAGGTTGGTGTGCCATACGTATTATTAGACATTTTATGTAGTCTTATCATAGATCTAATGGTTCAACTAAACTATATTCATTACCATATGATATGAAAGGAGGTGAATAATGATAAAAGTATCTTTTATGAATAAATTCATGGAATTATTTTAAAGAATGTAATACACTCACTGTAATCTCCCTTGAACTAAATTACATGTCCGAAAACTATGTTCAATTTTGAAAAACTACATTTACATGTTTTGATATACAGGCTATTGTTGTTTTAAAAAAACACCCACCAAAACAGTCCAATAAATTTCCTTTGACATCTAGGCATAAGTTTGTAATTCATTAGAGTGCTATCCGAAAATTTGCTGCTGTTTTTATGGAAGAAAGTTGTCAGAAATGACTGCGCTGTTTCCCTTCTAATTGTCAGCTGTTGCATGCCTGATACAAGATGATGGAATAGAAAGCAAATCACAAAAACATATCAAAATCCTCTCCATTATCATTATCAATAAGATATTTGATATTTTCTCATAGAGTTACAGATGAAATGCCAAATTATCTCCAAGTAAGAACAGATACATAACATTACATGGCATGTCTACACTGATGAAGACTTTATTTTTTTAAATCATGATTCACAAACATTTTTGAGTGAGAAAGCTAGGTTTTTTATGCCATTTTCCACAACAGCTTTGTGCTGTGCTGAACTCTGAAGCAACCAGTGATCGATAAATCAATGATGATTGCCAATAAACTTGAAATACACTAATGTCATACATAGGCAAGCAACATTGGTATGTCGGCATCCTACATGTGTTCCATAGTTAGCAACTCGTAACAATTAACAGAAGATCATCAGAGGCTCATTGACAATACAGCAGCGAATACATGCATATTTACATTGTGGAATGTCCTGTTTAATTCAAGTCCATCTTCTCCAAGTTTTATTACATGAGCCAAAGACATTTGTTCCTAAGCAATCTACTGTGCCTAACATTTGTTCCTAAGCAATCTACTGTGCCTAACATTTTTTTCTCCAGTAGATAACCATACAGTCATGATTTTGGCCCAGATAACTTGTCATGATAGACTATTCCTCTATTTTTTCTCATAATACACCCAAAATTGAATTTGGAGCTCTAGAAAATTCAATTTGCTTCAATATGAATTGTCAATCAATTCGGCACTCTGTTGCTGTTAGTGGTTTCCTGTAAAAGTTGCCGTATTTAATCCAAAAGATATGAATTGGGATTCTACCATTCATTTCATATCTGACATTAAACTTTACAGCTACATAAAATAGACTATTGAAATATATTCCATTAATATTATTCACATGACTGTTCTTTTCGGAGCAATAGTTTTGCAGAATATTTTATCAATAATAACATAAATTCTAAGATTGTATCAAGTAAGAAAACAAACATAAATGTTATTTTCAGAATGTTTAACACCAACAAAAGCATCCAATACACACACAAAAATGTAAGTATTCTCCTCTGTTTTTGTTTAAAACGAACAATATGTTGATCTACTAGACATACAACACATTAAAAACATAGAAAATATAATCTGAACTTTCCATATTTACAAAGATGCCCTTTCAAAAAGCAGCACAAGAGACATTAAAGTTCCAAGATCATCTTTGCATACAATATTACATACATATTTTTAATCTTGTTTTTCTACATGACATTTACGCACTAGAAAGAAATATGAAAAAAATAATTGCCATAATACCATAATATTTTTTATGATGGTGTATCGCCAATGACAACATAGCTCTGTTCTAAAAATAGACTGAAAAGGTTGTTTTTTATTCTCGGCAGACTGCTTTTTTATTGTGAAGAAAAAGTGAATTCATGCATAAAATTGATGTCAGTGTCAGAATGGTACTCCTCAATTAGAAACAAATTATATTTGTAAATTGGCAAAAATATCTGGGGAAAATATCATATTTGTCGGGGAAAGATAGATGTATCAGAATATGCAATAACTCCATTAGTGACCTTTCACCTTTCACCCTTTTAAATTACAAGGAATATTCTCATGACATTTTTTCTGATCAACAGATAAACAGCTGTAGAATGTGGTCCTTCTTCAGGCCTTGAATATCGACTTCTTAGCTCCGTACCCCCCATATAATTCAACACCGCCACATCCTCTGAGCAATCTCGTCCCTGTGTACATACAACTATAAAACCGTCCTCCTAGCCAGCAAACTTAAAACAAGTTTACATGTTTCCAGCGAGAATTTAATAAAGTTTGTACCAGTCAGACAGCTACTAGCCATGAATGTTGACCATAAGAATTACTGTCAGACACCAATCTATTCTGAAGACATGGGTAAACTGAAGCAGCTCCTAATTAAATTGTGGAATATTGCAGCTCGTGGCGATCAGATCTGAATTTGAGTTAGCTCCCTTAGATCAGAAAGGGAAGTGAACCAAAAGGATTAAATATTCAATATGAACAAGACTCTGATACAGGACGTCTTCAAATGGTTTTTGTTTGATAAATATGCCAATACCAAAAGTCATCCTGATCTGTGGTGGGTTGTAGTAAACTGATGAGCTGATAGATAAATGCATGTAGGCATGCGTAGTAACAGTTTTATCTTGATGTCGGCACAGTGTGTACAGATGTTGTCACACATGAAAAAGGACCAGGTTGTTCCGTGCCAATTCTCTACATTTCTCAATCAGTGATTATTCTGTTTGGTATTTCCCTCTGCAATGTGGCTATCATGCAGGTTGACTTGAAATGCTCGCTTGGTTGCTACAGCTATGAGAGGGGTGGTGGTCCTAATAGTTAACGAAAATTGCTGCTGTCATATGTTCTTTTCCCATTATAAACAAAACACATAGGTGAACTTACTGTACAAGACTCAATATCAGTGATCTGTGTTATATACAAATCACAGATCTTCATTAATGTATTACAAAACATCAAATTAATATTTGTATGTCATTAAGGAGTAATAATTGCATTGAATCCAAACAAGGATGAAGTAGTATGTCCAATGTTGGAACAATATTACAGGTGACTATTCTGCACACTAATAGTCTCAAAAACAAAATGGTCATAAAAACCACAATACCTTATATGATATTTTGGTTAAGAAAACTGAAATAGATCTAGATCTATCCCTCCCTCATTTCCACATGTAAGTCAAATAAATATAAATAATAGTAAACAATTCTATTGTAGCCTTATTTGGAAAATAGATGCAATCCCATACAAAAGTTACCACATTTTATATCCTATGTCTAAAGATTGGTTACCTAATTGAATTAATAAATATATCTTAATAACTGTCCAGGCGGAATTGAGATCATGTACATGCAGAAAGGCAACATCTGTGTGGGAAACTGCCCATCTGACCATCCCGATATTCATGCAATGTCTACTAAATAGTAAATACCATACTCTCAGCTTGGATTAATGGTATTACAGTCGGAAACAGCCATAATGCATAGCACGACTTGTCAGTGCCAGGACACATCTCCCACCAGGTCAATCACACAAGTCAGTCAGTAGTGGTGTATTGAATAGCACAGTCCCACTCTATAGCACAGCAACTTGGAAGGTCTACTTCACAGTTCTGAACAACCACGGTGTAGCACAACCCAGATATCATGAGTTCTAATCCAGTTGTATGCTATGATTACTAAATAATATATGGAACAATGTGTATAAATCCAGCCAAGAGAATAATGAAAGTAATTGAACCTGTAATTAAGCCACAGTCAACAAAAGTTGAGAATGTGTCACATCTCATGATGGCAACTTTGAAACATTCCTAGTTTCACCCAAATAATCAAGTGCAATGTAATGCAACAGTGTGTAATGCTCCCACCTAAGCAGGACAATGATGGGCAACACTATCCATCAAGTCTTTTAGTCATCCCATAGGGAGACGAGCATCTCAACACTTCTTGATTGATTCTTGCTACAAGACCTCTCAGAGCTGCATCTTGTCCCTTTAACATGCACCGCAACATGAACGAATATACATGCACTGTGAAAATAACAAACTGCCTTCCGACAGCAGTTGTTCATACTTTACAGTATAATTTAGTATGCCTAGAGCTGCATCTAATACAGATTATATTTACTGAAGATGCTTCTACCTTGGCATACCATGAGAGTATGAGAGTTCTGTAATGAAGTACAATATGAACAATGTGCACCATGAAAACAACAAAACTGCCTTCAGAAGGAACTTGTTCATACTTTACACTATAATTTAGTATGCCTAGAGGTTCATCTAATACAGATTATATTTACTGAAGATGGCATGTCATGAGATTATGAGTTATTTAATGAAGAGGTAATAGTCTTGACTGAAATATTAATAGTGATGAGATTCACCTGAGCATATGCTATGAAGGAAGAACCATCACATTTACTGTGTAATGTATCCAGACATTTAGACTTTCCAGACGGTTCTTTAAAAAAAATAATCATATAATATGGCAACGCATTTAACGATAGCTATTCTGGTGTCTATGGTTTGCAATTAGCACAAAATCAAAGTTTTCGTGTTTGAGTCATTAATGTATTAATGTTTTACTTTTGTAATGACATGTTCTTTTCCCTCAAAATGAGATCAACAAAATAATTAGGAGAAAATTATTTCTCCTTATTTTCTATTTCTGTTTCGATACTTACTTCTAAAACACACTCGGATGACTTCGACTTTCCTATGGAGGAGGGAGGCCGGAGAGACAACTAGTGTAGACTATTAAACTCCTTGCAACTACCATAAAGAGATTGATTACTAAAGTAATTTGAAGTGTGGGTCTTCCTCGCAGTCTTTCACCCAATGGGGCTGGGGAGTAACCCCGGTTGGCTTAGGTGGGTACAATGGTCAAGGCCCCCTATTATTAGCTAATTTTTGCACGAAAATGTCGTTAAATTGTATTGCTGTTGCCCTGGACATGTCATTAATGATTCTCAGTGGAGGACTTGCTGGGGCGCCACTACTGGCAGTCTGGCAAGACCCTCCACATCCCATGTCATATCCCGTAGATAGAAGCGGGAGAAGGTGGATTCGTTACGCCAAAAGGTCGCTCTCAAGATGTTCTCCACTGAAACGGACCTGATGTGTGCCCGGGATGTCGCAATCACTCTGACTTTGTGTGCTCATGGAGTACCTCGGTTGCATTCAAGGTCACCGTTGCTGTCCATTGTGATCGTTACTGCCTTCACTATCCATCGGGACACTTTAGGAGCAGTGATTTCCTTACCAGGTTTTGTAAAGGAAATGAGAGGATCGTGTCGGTTTGGATTTCTCCAAATACCACTTTAGGGTTCTGAAGGAGCAGAGTGACCTATTCGGGTCCTTAGATCCAAGCTTGTGAGCCACGATTGGCGGGAATTTCCCCCAGTCATAGGAGAGTAGGAGGGACAAGTGTACTTTGTCTTTCTCCCAGCGAATGGTTTTATAGTCAACTGCGTGCAGCTCATTTGGTTGTTTGGCTGTTGCCAAATCCAAGAGGAACATGGTCTTGTAAGACCAGTGAGCTGCATCGCATGTGTTAGCGGGTTCAAAGGGGATTCTTTGAGAGCTTCCAACCCAATAAATACATCCCATTGCAGCACCGGGTACTGTCGCTGGGTACAGGCCAGGCACAGTGAATCGTCCAGGTACGCATGGAACCGCAGTCCCGTGTGATGGTAACATGATGACACCATTTTCATCACTCACGTGAAGCAGTACATTGCTGTTGCCAGGCCGAAGGGGAAGGAATGGAACTCGTATACCTCCCCCCTCCAGGGCAAACAGAAGATACTGCCATGACGGCTGATGTGAAGGTAGATGTCTGAAAGGTCTATGGGTGTTGCCCACTCTCCACGTCTTAGCACCAGTCTGATGGAGTAAATTGGTTGAGCAGATGTATGTCTATGACCATACGCCATGCTCTGGACCGTTTGGGCACCAGGAAGACACCAGGAAGTACCTGCCTTCTTCCTAGGTGGCAGCCGTCATCGGGGTGAAGGGACGCTTCTTCAGCCCACCAGCCTTACAAGCTGTGTTGGCCCTGAAGTCTAGCCTTCTTGTCCCAGCATCCTAGCCTGCTCGTCCTCCATGCACCAGGTTGTGAGCTCATCGAATTCTAGTCCAAGGAGGTCCAGCGACTCCAAAGGAGCAGCGCAGAGCTGGTTTGCTCTGTTGCGGGGGAGCCTGGTCTGCTCCAGGACTGCTTCCCACTGCAACAGAAGTTGGCCATGAAGGTTTGGTTAGCGTCCAAAGCCTTCATGGTTGCATCGAGACCTGCTTCTGCCCAAGAGGAGGCCTCACTAGAGGTTAATGCCAATGATGGCTCCCTCTCTGCAAGAGCGTCAGAGATGAATTTCAGCCTCAGCTGCAGGGCGTAATTCCACCAGCCGACGTGGGATAGGATGGATGCCTGCTGGCGAACCAACCCCTCTGTGTTAGTTGTCACAACTGGTGCGGAATATCCGGAGGCTGTAGATTGCGGTCCACAGGCTCCGAAATGCCCTGCAGCTGGTTTGGGAAAGTGGCTATATCAGCACTCTCCGTAAACGGGGATGGTACCTCGGCCCATGACGGACTGATCCGCTGGTGGGAGAGGGAGACCTTCCCACGTACCTATGCTGTAGTCCCTTCGGGACACCCCTGAGACTCAGGTTAAGCCGGTATACGGAAGACTTTATGTCCGGCGTGCACAGAAGCCCTTCCAGCCAGACAGACTCCATGGGACCAGCCAGCAGGCTGGTCACCCTATGTCTCTTCAACCCTTGTGGGGCTCTCATATTAATGAGGTACCCTTGGGGGTCACGGGATGAAGCAAGGAAGGACTTGACTTTAGTCAAGGCCTCCTCATAGATCAAGCACTCGGAAGTGCTTGCCAGCCTCTGGGGCCAGCCCTGCACCTGTCACCTGATTTTGTGTTGACGAAAACCGCTCTATTACCACCCATGGGTTCTGGAGCAGGCCAGGAAGCATCCACGCCATACCCGCTGGTAGACGCTGCTTCCATGGTCTGGGGATGTACCAACTCTACCCCCCCAGGATTGCAGAGAATCCCTAGGGGGAGGTACCACCCCAGAGGGAACAGGCGAGGGTACCTGGGCAGGGGTGAACCCCCATTTCGACCCCTGGTCCTCTATTTCAAAGACCTGGGGGTCAGGAAGAGGAGCTGCACCGGGTACAGGGGAAACGGGTGCAGGGGACTTCCCCTTACCGTATGGAGTATGGGGGTGACCTGTATCACTCCACCTTCTCCTCCGCTGGACGAGATAGACTCCCGGCGAAGTGAATGCAGAGTTCGCTTCCCGAGAGCCTCCCTCTGGTGTGTCCCACTCAGATGCACAGATCTCACATGGGGACTGTTTGGAACAAGCCCAATGTAAGATACAGAAGGGGTGGCCATCTTTAATGGCTAACCTCCCCGAACAAGAATTGTTCACACATCGTTTATACTGCTCTGTTAACAACATGATGTCGAGAACGGTGCACCATACAATGACAACACACTTGTGTATGAAAGGAGAAACAATTTACAGTTTATATAAATGAATAGATATTTACGCTAATTTATCAAAATGAGGGGATAGAGAGGGGGATAGAGAAGGGGATAGCCATCCAAAGTTTACAGGGCGTATTGGGGAAGATTATCTGTAAGATTTGTTAGCTATTCCAGGGGATGGATATTGCTTTACACCAGTGCAACGCGTGACAGGGCATCACGTGGTACACTGTTGTGACCTGTACTGACTTAACAGGGCTCACTACTAACAGTGCAAGTTGCGTTTGGGCGATTGCACAATAATAAAAAATCAAAATTTTGTGTTTTGTTGGAATAGATAGCTATATCTGGGGGAATTGCGGGACTATTCGAGTGTGTTTTAGAAGTAAGTATCGAAATAGAAAGTGCATTTGTTTTATCAAAATGGTTGATGCAATCTCAGTTGAATATTTCTATGGCACATTCCTGACAGATAATGTTTTCTTAATCCTCCCATTTTTTTCCAAATTAAAATCTGTTTTTCAGGTAGTTAATCAGGTCTAAAAATATCTATAGAGACTACATTCTCTGGTAGAAAGCATTAACAAGAGTTACACAAATAGGCAAGCCCAGCTCAATGGAGCTCACCAGATCGGTACATCCAAACATCCTTGATACTCTAAAGTTCGGCAATAATCAACAAACATACTTGGGTCTTCTGCAATATACTTACAAATGTCAAAACCATCAGTCAGTCTGACAAAATATACCACAATCTAGAATGATACAAACATACTAAATAATCCTGTCTTTTTTACCAAACCAACATACAAAGCTAGCGGAAACCATCCTGTGTGTGACTTGAGACTTTATGTCATGACATTTGCTGAAGGTGCTGGTTATATGGCTGGAACCCAGGCCATGTTAGAAAGATTAGACCGGTATTAGGCAACCAGCGGCCCGCTTTGATCGGCGAGCGTGGAGGAGAATACATTTGCCATCACAAATAAACATCACAGCCAGAGGAAGTATCTACCTTGTGATGTGAGGATGAAGCTGCCCAAATAATATCACTTTTGAGAAATCCGAGGATGATGTGAATAAATAAACAACACCGATGCCAGCTGCAGTTGGATATGTATTATTATCAGCCAAGGTTTCGGGCTTTTGTAATGTCTATAACATTTTCTGGGGATCCCTTGGTACTGAATGACTGATGGCAAATGTTGGAAGGTCTGTGACACAAGAATTTTGGTCTACTCCAATGACAAAACGAATACAAACAAAGGGATGGGGATATGAAACATGAGGGAATAGTTCTACATCATTAGCTTAGTTGTAAAAAATAATTTATATCAGAGATTTTAATCAGCATAAAAATGTAAGATTTCATCAACTAATAGTTCATTTATCTATTAGGTAAACAGTATAAGCAACAGTGTGTGTGTGTGTGTGTGTGTGTGTGTGTGTGTGTGTGTGGGTGTGTGTGTGTGTGTGTGTGTGTGTGTGGGTGTGTGTGTGTGTAAATAAAGGAAAATGACATCCAATTTTCATAATGCAATAGATATCCATCAGATTAATCATGAAAAATTGTATTTGTGACAGAAGTAATCATATAACTGAGGTGACTGATACTGTTAAAAAAGCAACCAGAATTACATGAAAGATAAGAGAATGAGTCCAAAGTCCACTATATTCTGTCCAGCCTCTCTACTGAAGGAAGTCTGACAAACATCTCCAGATACATTTGTATACACAAAGACCGCTGGAATCTTGAGACATTTTTTTACCTCGATGATTAATGAGCGTAGTTTAATAATTGTATTTACTTGCATAACAACTTGAATATCCACTTACCAGTTCTGACAAATACAAATAGGAAAACAATGGTCTAAATAAACAAGTGAAATGAATTGGCAATGATGGATTTATCTGTCTATCCAGAAACACGGAAAAAAACCATGCACAAGCAAAGCATGTTCAGCATGTTTACTACTAGATAGCTTTACCAAACATGCACTTTTCTGACAGGTAATGCTAGTTGCCAACATAATGAGTTATGTACTGATATTGGTTGCCAATATAATGAGTTATGTACTGATATTGGTTGCCAACATAATGAGTTATGTACTGATATTGGTTGAAAACATAATGAGTTATGTACTGATATTGGTTGGCAACATAATGAGTTATGTACTGATATTGGTTGCCAACATAATGAGTTATTGTACTGATATTGGTTGGCAACATAATGAGTTATGTACTGATATTGGTTGCCAATATAATGAGTTATGTACTGATATTGGTTGCCAATATAATCTCATGCTTGCACCGTAATTATACACAATACTAATAATTGTATAACATTTGTGACTATAATGATGGCCCATTAACCCTCTCCCTGCTGAATTAGGCACAGGCCCTGCTCTGTAGGGCATCTCCGGTTGCCTTCAGCATGGAGAGGGTTAGAATATCAACTATTCCCTTCCAATGAAGTATACCTGTTACAATGCAAATCGGAATATATGAAATAATATTTTGTTTTGTGTGTAAACCTTCATACATTTGTGAAGATGGCCTCGCTCAAAGAATGTTTACTGTAATTTCTGTACACAGTATATCTGTGTATATCTGTACTATCAAAGTACTGCCGGGTTGTGATGGCAGATGGAGATTGAGGAACACTACTGTAGAATAATGGAGCCCCCTGGTACTGGCTGATAAGCTTGACCTTTGGTCAGGTCAATAGTCTGGACATCAGCTGAGACAATATACAATACAAGGAACAACTCACACTGGAGATCATTCATCAAAGTGGAATAACTGTAACTGAAATCTGAAATGGTAAAAGTATTGATATGTAATCAGAAACTAATTAGTTCTATTTATGGGAAAACTTTGGGATGTTTTAAAGTAATCATGGTCCTATTTGAAAATATATTTTAGAGATTTGTACTCAGCAGTCAATAGGTAGGAGAAAGCATATTATCCAAAACATGCGACAATTCTAGAGATTTGATTGGTTGAGGTGTCCTGGAAAAACTTGTACATCCCGGGTTTTGCCGTAGTTAAAAGTTGTGACCTCATGATCACTGTGACCTCATGATCACTGTGATGTCATGGTGGCCACCAGCGACATACGTTAGAAAGACATTCTGCATGGATATTCACAAGTTCGCTTTCTATTACAATTTTGGATATTTTGCTACCAGTGTGATTTCCAGGGCTTACGGGTTGTTTTAAAAACCTGTACACCGTGGAAATCACGCTGGTAACTAAAAATCTCTATTATCATTTAGTAACATAATGTTTCCTACTTCTAGTCTACAATGTTTCCTTGTCTCACTATTGTGATATCCATTGTGAATGGCTATTGCTGTATCAAAGGGATGGTATTTGTTTCTTTCTTACTCATAACTGTCATCTACATCTATATCTTATATATGTTACAGTCAATCTCTAGAATCAGGCAATGTGTAAAATGTTTTAAACTTTCAGTGACTTTCTTTCCACTCAGTCAATTTTTAAAATGCCTGAAATGATAAAA